>BGPT01001241.1:89638-107837 GCA_003297045.1 Symbiodinium sp. clade C Y103 | reverse complement strand
GTTCCCATCCATTCACCTGAGCTCATTTTACACAGACACCATCAACTGTGCATGTTGCAGGTGGCAACTGCGCCAATCTCTCGGGCGCAGTGCAGCCGGCACATGCAACCATGTCTTCTGGAAACTCTTTTCAATCTGGAAAACCCCATAAAAAGAGTTCGTTTGCTTTTTCGCATCTTGCCGCAGCAAGAGACATTTTNCAGCACCGATGTGCAAAGCACAGGGATGGCTGCTCTAGCGAAATCAATCGTTGCCGGACTCCAGTCCACTGCGACCGCAAAAAGCCCAGGCTTTCGTTCTCCTCTTCTCAGGTTCACAATTTCACTGGCTGGTGGTGTCATATGTTTTAATACTTTAGTCTTGCTGTTGGGCATGCTGGTCCTGCTTGACAAGTTTCCTGGATTAAAGAAACCCTTCCTTGGTTTACACATGTTAACCCCTATGCTACCTTTCTGTGCAGGTTTGATGTTGTGTGTGTGTGTGCGCGTGCGTTTCAATGTTGATAATTATTGTTGGGCGCTACATTTCCACGAATAATTTGCTAACCATTTGTTGCGTATCCCCATATACTGTACACAGATATCACATCAGTTCCCCTAGCAAAAACCACTTCGCCAGAACACATTGAGAAAATGATAGATTTTATCGTAGACTTTGATGTATCTATATGGGGGGCGTTGTGCATTGTCCAACAGTAATTTAGCTCACTTTTGGACCCTTTATGGGTTATGTCGGTCATTCATCAATTGGAACATCCTCACCGGTAGCGTCCGGCAGTTTCACCATGGGTCGGTTGATTTTGATCTAACCTCGAGACGACCATTTCTGACTCAATCGGTGTACTACCCTGCTTGGGGGTGAAAAATCCGCATTCACATGGACAGGACACATCTTCCAAAGTTCGAAAGTGGCGAATAAAAACCACACAGACCTGGGTTGTGTATATCCCGTTGCCCTGCATTTATAATCATTTATAACTGCGTTGGAACCAAATGTGTTTTCCTACAACCTGGGATACCCTGAAACCATTGGTCACCCCTTATCAACTTAGATTATAAATAACCAGGGGTCCCCGATGGCCAAAATTCCCCTTTATTTGCCATTGGCCAGTCACATCCCAGTTAGCATAATCTAGGTTCTTAGCAATATACTTAGTATAATATAGGTTCTTAGTAATATACTTAGTATAATATAGGTTCTTATAATATATCCTAGTGATATACGTGTAATGGATAAGAGTTCCATTTGTCATGTATAGTTTCCATTTATACCTCCTGAACTGGAATTGTACATGTGAGAAAAAACAACATACTGACCTCGACCTCACTCATGAATGATGGAAATTGTACCGGCAACCATTTCCGGTTAGTGAATTATGGTACTTTGTCCAGATTCACTATTTGTTGGCTATACCCTTAGTTTACCCCCATAAACCTCCATTGAATCCCAATTCAATCCCTATTAGATCCACATGAAATCCCCACTTTTCAATTTTAAACCGCCAGAATTAAATCCCCAGAAAATCCTCATCATTCCGGATTCCTCCATACTTCCCTGTGAAATCAGTGAAATCCCCCTAGTTTCGTAGAGTTTCGTCCAATTTCCCTGCGTCACTGAGGAGGACGCAGAAGCGAAGGAGTCGAAGGAAGTCAAGGCGGAGTCCAAGGCAAAAGTGGTAGGCCAGCTGCAGGATCCCAGCGGTGAATGGGCTACACAGGGTCTAGGGTTACCCTCTGGTTATGACTAACATAGCCATGGAATAGCTGGCTAATTTTGGATGATTTTTCCAGCCAGAAACCTCCATTTAGAGGGGATTTTCCATGGCTATGTTGAATAACCAGAGGGTTAAACATGTTAAACCATGTTAAACCCCAAGGTATGGCCCCTCTAGAATGGGGAACATGAGGTTTTTGGACCAGTGGAGTCAGTGGAGTGAATGGGAGAGCCCTGTCAAAACCGTCAAATCACGGAAGAAACATGGTAACATCGTCGTTGACAGTGAATTCAAAGCTGTTTTTTCGGTTTTCGGGGTCACCAAGGAAGAGACTCTTGGCTTTCCAAGAAAGGCTGAAAAAAGACGAGTCGTTTCCCTGCTGTGACAGTCCTGCAATTAACCATCACAGGTGATGCTGCATCGTCCGTCCGGGTGAACGTGAAGAATTTGAGTCCCAGCCGCTTGGTGCTGGTTACATTGACATTTCGAGATTTGGTTTTGCCGGTGGGATTTGTTTTTTTTTGGTTGGTTTCCCATGGTGTTTTGCTGCTTGTTGAGGTTGGCTAAAATTACAAGTTGCATGGATGGTCATATCCACTCGCTTGTTCATCAAAATGCTCAATGTTGATGGTAACCTCACCATGTTTGCTTGAAGACCCGCATTTTTGAGGCTGAACTCACAATCAAATCATGCAATCCACAGTTTTGCTGGTCAACCAATCCCATCATTTATATCCATTTATGATCTCGGCGATGTCCACCTCCTTGTAGGCTGTGCTGCGGATGATCTGCGTGCACTCTTTGAGGATTCCGGCACTGTGACTCAGGTCCGGAGTCGGGGGCTGGAGATCTTGGAGTCACCGGGAAAAGCTGGGATTTCACCAACAAAAAGGTTGAGTTCACCAGGGAAAATGAGGAAAATTGATGATTTACAACATCTAGTAGTAGAAATAGTAATATGGAGTCCCACAAAAACCTATGAAATTGAAATAATATCAGATCCAGAAATCCCAGCGATAGCAAGGGCAGTGAAGGGTGCTTTTGGATTTTGATCCGGTTGTTCGAGGGATGGCTGGTATAGATCAAATTGGAGGTTGGATCAGACAATCCACTCGGTTGATAATGGTGAAAATTGGGTCACCAGGAGGAAATTGAACTTTGTTGAGTCAAAAACATGGCTGGTTGTACTATGTTGTACTAGAGTATTCCAGTAGCTGGTAGCACAACTACCTAAGCCAGTTGTAGATGTTATAGAAAAGTCGGCTCAGAAAAAGCTGAAAATTTCCACTCATAGTCATAGGCAAATTATTTCTGGGGCCAAGTGGTGATATTCGGTGGGTGAACGTGTCGAAACATATTTAGCCAGACATGGTGAGACAATAGTCATTCATTATTGTTATTATTGTTATTACTATTATTATTGTTGTTATTATTCTTTCATACATGTTATTCTACATGTCTAATATGTTATCATAGTTGCTATATATATATATATATTATCAAGTCGTTCTGTATTTTTTCATATGTCCATCCGAGGTCAGGAGGTTGCGAGTTAAGGGATATCCATGCAATGTTCCGTTTGAACAGGAAGCCAAGGAGCGACAAAGAGTTTCCGAGTCACATGATGGATTTTCTTTTATGCTCTCAAAATTCACAGACACGTTCGATACCATGGCGTTTACATCCCAGAATTGAATGAAGGGAAAATTGAAACCGGAAAGCACCTTATTTGTTGGTAGAAAGCAATGGTTTCCTCTAAGTTTTCAAACCATTCCAATAAACATATCCAATCATATCGTTCAGGAAACCCATTGGTGGTTATCCCGTATATATTCTCAATACAGAATCCATATTGAATATATTGAAGCCATACCAAGATTGCCAGACCTCAAAGCATAGGAGGGCCATGCCCTCGTGACGACTTGGCTCACGACTAGGTTCAAGTGAAAACCAACCCCGACGGAAGTGGCAAGGGCATGGGCTTTGTTTGCTATGCGCCGCTCGGATGCCTTGTGGCAGGTTGGGATAAAAAAAAACAGTTCCAAATCTGAAGAGAAACACTATTCATGTGAGAGATCTAGGGAATCAAGGGTTTCATCATTCTCTTTTTTCCCCAAACAAAGTGCCCTTAAAGGGGGTATATAGTATATCTATCCATGTATATGCCGTATACCCCAAGTTTCTGACACGCCCGAAACAAACCCAAACAAAATTATATAAATACATCAGCATAGATATTGCAGTCAATGGCGATGGAGAGAGAGAGAGAGAGAGAGATAGAGAGATTGCAGTCAATATAGTTTGACACCTGAAAATCATGAGGTTTCCATGTAGCATCTCCGACCATGACATTCTTAGAATCTTGTGGTGGTTGCAGCAGAAGATCAACATTTGGAAGATGCGTAGGCCTTAACAGCCAAATTATGCAATTCGGCAATGTGGAGGGCGCAGTACAATGGGTCAAATTCAACTCCAAGGAAAACCATATGGTACCCTCTGGTATGGTAAACCAACACAACTATGGAAAATCACAATTTTTGATGGGAAAATCAACTATAAATGGCCATGTTCAATAGCTACTATATGTTAAATTACCAGAGGGTATGTTGGCAATTTTTACATATTTTTACTATTGTAGCTTTTCTGCTGCCCAACTATGACCCACGCAATGTGGACATGTGTTGGCTTTGATCAGCAAGATTCAGCAAGCCTTTTATGCCAACCTTTGAGCCGATAGCCGCACCCGGCACGATGTATATACCCCTTTGATATGTTCTGAAAAAACAGGCTTTCCCATTCACAGATTCCGTGAACTGGTGGGAACTGTCCAGACTTTGGAAATGGTTGGGATCGCGGGTCATCAGTTTTCCCAGTGTCTATCGCAACTGGGGGATCTAGTTTTTTTATCCCTCTGCATATAAGCTCCACTAGAAGTGGGCATGAAAACCAACCATTTTGTAGAAAGCAATGCTGATTTCCCAGCTTCGTTGGTTCTGAATGACCCTCATCCATGAGACTCACTCGTTTTTTTCGTGTTAAACGTGTTCGCCCATGTTTCATCATTTCTTCCCATTTGTTCCCCAGTCTTTGATGGCTTTCTCTGGGCCCACGCGTGCGAAACCTCCCAGGACACAGGCCGAAGCGGAGAAAGCGGTCACGGACATGAACGTCTGCGGCACCCAGCTCTTTGGGCAGCTGACCTGGGATAAGATGGGATGGTTAAGGATGGATTGGGGGGGCCATAGCGTCCATATGTATAGAATCTACAATGTACTTTTGAATACTTTTGATATAATAGAAATAGAATGCATACTTAGATATATCTGGATTATAGTCATACACAGACTTTTTTGGTCCCACTTAACAGATTTGTTTTAAAGCAGAGAATCCACAAACCACCAAGTACCGTAGTCATTCCAATTTCCAATCTTGGTTTTATTGGCATTTAACGTGTTCCTTGTTTTTGAGGTTAACATTTTCTTAGCCATCCAAAAAAATCAGGGTTGCTATTGGAACCAAATGGGATTGCCACTAGATCTAGATCATTTTCGGACAGACTACTGTACTAAAGCCAAGCCGTGTCGGGGACTTTTTCATTAACCATTCAGAATGTCAAGGCAGTTGCCAAACCAATAGTATTTATTGTATGACAAAACGTCACACTTACCCTTTTCTCTATTTTTCTATTGGTTTTCTGATTTTTTGGACAACTCCGTTTTTGGGTGTTGGTGTCCTGCATCGTGTAACTTATAAAGGATGCACCACTTCAGATTTTTCGGCCAGCCCCAATAAATCCCACCGAGTCTCGGTCACGCCAGGGCAAAGTGGTGGAGGAGCCATCGGGCCGGCGATGGCGGGATGGGCTGGGGACTCTGGGACGTTGATTTTGCCCTCTGGCAAACTAACATGGCAATTGGAAATCCCTCAAAAATGGAGGTTTTAATGGGAAAATCGGAAAATCCACTATAAATCGTGGATTTCCAATTGCCATGTTTGATTACCAGAGGGTATCCCAAACCATTGAGATGCCTCAGCAAATCGGAGTACATAGCCTGCGTTTGTGCACGATCCAAATCCTCGATTGGTTTGAAATTCGCAGGAAGTTCTTACCTCAGAAAAATTAACCCGCTGGGGGTTCAACCAGCGGTTGTATGATAGGGGCTTATTAAGGGCTTTTTAAAACCAACAGCCATTGATAAGGGCTTACTAACCACCTACCAGGCGGTCACCATTGGGGGGTTGTGGTTTCCTGTGGGGTCTCTCACCAATCCATTGATTGCCAAAAGGAAAACGATTTTAACCCACCAGCTATTCTCAGTACATCACCAAAGAAGATTGACTGCTTTTTAGAGGTAGACGTTTGCGTGATTTGAGACAGGAGCGGGCTCTGAGTGTCAGGCACTTGGCCCATTTCTTGGCAGCGGCAGTTGTAATTGGAGGATCATCCCACTTGTACTTCATTTTTTTGCTACAAATATTATATTTCATTCGCCCAAGTTTCACGCAAATCCATCTTGTGATTGGTTTCGAACCTTAAATAAGATCTGATTTGGCCAAATGGCTATGCAGCTTGCCCAGCAATGGTGGGATGGGTCAACAAACCTCCCCAGACTTGGATTGACAACCCCTGGTTGATGACTTAACAGGTGCTCTCCCCCCCAAAAACAAGAAGATATGGTACCAAAATGGTTCCTCCCTAATCAGCAGCACAGGGGTGAGTAGAAATCCAGGGTTGACCCACACTTAGATGAGCCGTGGAGTTGCTTAACTAGTTAGTATGAACCAGGAAGCACTTTTGCCATGGCCTATCTAAGTACAGTAGCCATGTGATCAAAAATTCAGGACGTTTCTGGCCAAAATCCGAGGTGAAAATTGTGGACCGACGGGATGCTAAAGGCGAAGGTGGCTGAAGCCTGTGGATGGAAAATGGGTCATTTATAGATGACTTAGCCATTCAACATTGATTCAACATCATTCAACGTGATGTTCAATAGCTGTGGCACCGTTCTGTTGAATTACCAGAGGGTCGCAGAAAAAGTACTTACCCTTTGGTAATCAAACATGGCAATGGAAAATTCACCATTTGCAGATGATTTTCCCATTAAGACCTCTATTAATAGGGGATTTCCCAGCTTTGCCACGTTTGATTACCAGACAGTACGAACAAAATGATATGGCAAACCAAGGAATTCCCGAGGAAATCGGCCTAGAAGTAGCGTGTCGTCTTCAGTACTTAGCTTAGTCTGCAGTCGTGGCGTTGGTAACCAAATGTGCGCAACTCGCTTGACCAATATGAAACAAGTTGGACTATGAAACACATTTACCCTCTGGTAAACAGCCACAAAACTATGGAAAATCACAATTTTTAATGGGAAAATCAACTATTTCTATGGCCATTTTCAATAGCTATTACCAGAGGGTAAACAGAATGCATTTGACCCGTAGTTCACAACCGTACTGGTAACCTGACAAATTACATCCCTTGATTCAAGAAGTCCCTCGGTATGGGAAGACATGAACAGATCCAGTTGATGTCATTGGGGAGAAGGGGTTGCACTAGAAGCTTAGGATGTTACAGATCCAAATGTCAGCTGGCCCTGGAATGATTTCAACATAGCTTAACTGAATGTGACCCTTTTGAAGCCTGGTGAAACACCATGCTTCAGACGTGAGGACAAACAGGACCGATGAAAGACCATGCGATTCCACAAGTGGAGGGAGCGAAAGGGTCGATTCCATTGCAATGCTGAAAGCCTGAATGTCACAAAGATTCTCCATTTTAAGATACCCTCTGGTAAATTAACATAGACCCTGAGAATAGCTATTTTTAGAGGAAACTAATCTTCCAATTCCTATCTGCCAGGGTCTCTGTTAATTTACCAGATGGTATGTTAAGATCCAAATTGCAACTTTACTTTCAGAATGTGCTACTCCCAAAGCTGGCGATTGATATTGCTTTGTCATCATGTTTCCTATCACGATTATCGCAATTGTAATTTCCCTATTGAACGAGCCATGCAAAAAAATAACAAGGGGAGTCTTCCGCATGAAGCGTCTGCATGACCAAGCTGTTATTCCGCCTGCAACCAGGTGGTAAAAGCAAAGGGAAAGGCAAGCAGAAGGCGCCTTCAGCGGCTAAAGATACACATATATCATATATCTGGACAAATGACGGTTAGAGTGGTGGGGCCAACCATTTCACCTTTATCCAGATTCGTCTATCCTCAATTTTCTCATTGCAGAATGTGATTTTAATCGAGCAGTTTGGCACTTGAATCATCTTGAATCCATTTTTGGGAACAAATTCGTGCAGAGGATGTTCAGAGTCTCTAAGTCTGGGCAGGTGAACGTTTGATAATCGCCCTTGACATTCTTGTTTGTTTTGTTTTTTGTTGCTGGAGGCTATTCCATGGAAGCTGAAAAGGATAGTTCATTGGATTTCAGTGGATAACCCAAACATACCCAAACCTGATATAGGATCTACTGACTGTAAGATAGGAAACCTGATATGGGACTACAAGCTGACTTCCCCCTTGAACAATAAGAATATGCCATCTAAAATTTCTGCTTTGGCCGCCTGTTGCGCCTGGTCTTCTGCCAGTCGGGCTCGAAAACCCATTGGCAGCCCCTGACTGACTGAAACTATTCAATAGTTGGCAGCAACACGCGCTCAAAGTAGTGCGCGCTGCAGCAATGCCATTCCTAGCGAAGCTGTTCATAGCGCAGTTGTTGGCTGCTGCCGCCAGCTGCACAGATTCGGAATGTGATGCGCATGGAATGCTCCAAGTGCATGTGGACAACCATAGCGATGGCAACAGGCAGGGCAAAATGTTCTGCAAAAAAGCCTTCAAGCAACGAGGGAAAGAATGGAAAGAGACGTCGGGATGCCAAACTGCAGTGCTTGCAGGTTACCTGTTTTATCGTCTGACGCTTCGATGATGTTGGATTCTTTCAAAAGCAATGGCGGAGTATAGAAAAAGGTACAAGACGTATGAATCCGTGTGGATAATGAACATGGGGGAGAGAGAGGTATTTGATGGTATTTGCAGATATGGTGAGAGGGAGAGAGACACAGATTAGGAATCCACGCCGTTTCTAAGAGGCCAGATGAAAGTGGAACAGCTGATGCCAGTGCAAAAGCTCATGGAAGTGCTAAATCTCATGGAAGTGGAAGGCCTCAAGGAAGCGGGCGAAAGTTCACTCCAAACGTTTGGGCGCCAAAGTTTGAAGCTGCCAACGGCAACAGCCTGCAGCTGGAATGTCGAGGGGCACCTTGATGGTAGAGGCTGGTGGGACCACAAAATTATAAGACAAAATGAATGGAAAGCCCTGGAATTGATGAGAAAGTCATCTATAATTGAACATAAATTGAACTATAAACGATTAGAAACGGGCATAGATATGAATGACTAGGGCCTAGGGAATTTCAAAGGGCCATATTTGATTACCAAAGGGTGCTGTCCTGGGGCTACGACATGGGTGGGAGATATGCGCATTTCACTCGACTACATGCATCACTCAGTCACTCGGTATAGTGCAGTAACAACAATCATGTGGGACAAGGATAAACCACCCTCAATTACCATCCGGCAATCAAACCTGGCAACGGAAAATCCTTTATAAATTGACACTTAGGTGAGAAAACCATCTATAAATGGTGGATCTTTAACGTTTATTCACCGGGGCTATTCTAAATCATAATCATCACAAGTAGGTGTATGCCAATAGAATAAGCCATAAATTGGGCATGGTTATAGTGGTAGACATGTACTTGGAGGATGGGATAGATAATGGCGAATTCCCATGGCATCCAGATTCACAACGGTCTCCGTGTAATATGTATATATGCCAGGGTATAGGTTGACAGATTACCAAATATATGCATGGGACAGATAGGCTGGATAGAACAGATATGCACACACACACACATGCGCACAGACACACTGAACATGTTCTCTCTCTCTCTCTCTCTTTCTCTCTGTTGCTGATGTGTTTCATTGCACAGCGGGCTCATGTTGGGGAAGTTGCTGAGGACGACCGGTAAAGGAAATCTATCTATCAATTACTCTATTGAATCTGTCTGGATAGTCCATCCAACTGATTAAATCTATCTAATCTAGCTAATCTATCTAATCCATGCAATCTATCTACAGTAATCCAATCTGATCTAATCTTAATCAAATATTGATCTAATCTTAATCTAATCTAAATCTTGGTATAGTCTTAGCTGATCTCATATAGTACTATCCATCTATCTATAGATGTCACATGTATGTTATTCGCGACGCTTCCCCCCATCAAATGTACTGGTGGCACCACTAGCGAATCCGATATGGAGAAACATCATGCTATGTGGTGGTGTTGTGTTATTCTTTCCTCTCGATTCCTTCACACTGTATTGATTTTAGCTTATTTCTGGGTGAAACTTGTTTGGGAACTTGTTTAACAAATACATATGTTCTTTTTGAAATACTCGGATCTCAAACCATATTCTTGCAGAGTACCTGAGATTGGCCACGGTGTGGTTTCTTGTTTTTGAAGGGTGGTTGAAACAGCTGGGACCCAGTGGATCTTTGAACCAAGGACGGCTTCGCAAAGTGCTGGACGTTCTTTACAGCCGCTGACCCAACCCATGGATATGTGGAGTATGTTTCGCAGGAAGAGGCTACAGAACTAAACCTCTTCAAGGTTCAAGAGAATGGCGCGGTGTGGATGGGAATCTGGGTCGCAGATGGAGGAGTGAGGCGGAAATGTAGCTGTTGCCTTCTGACAATCTAAGATAGCCACGAACATGGCCACGTTTAATTTGATCATTAGGACTCATTAGGTAAGTAATCCAGAAATAGGTGAGTAATTGCACATGGCAATTTAAACATAACATAAAATAACCAGAGGGTAAGTCTGTCGACGTCAATTTCTGGTAGGGTCGAACCTCGCACTGGGAAATTCTCTTGATCCATTGATGGTGTCGCTATGAACCACTGGGGATTTCACAGCTAGACTAGCCATGTCTGATTTCCGGAGGGGCATTGAGTTGATGTATTTTGACGTGTTTTGTTCCAACAAAATGTGTTGTGTACCCTAATTACTGCAGCTGAGATCATGATCGCAATTGTCTATATTTTTAAAATTCTACCCTCAACATCCTTCATCCGGAATACTATGAGACAACTACTTTAAGCTACAATATCAAATATCCTACTGTATGATCATCCAGAGACTCGTGTCCCTCCATAGTGCTCAACTGCGGGGGTTTATAGTTGCGGAGCTTGCGAACAATACTACATATTCAAATCTAAACACCTGATAGAACCCTGGAGTGAATATGATATTTTCATATATTTTCTATTTTTCAAACGGGAGATGATCCCTCTTCAATTCTACTCCACGATGCGGAACATGGGCATAAGTTTTTGTTTTTATTATTTTTATATATATATATATATGCATAAACCGTTTGGATTCCCATGCATCCGTCTGGGAAGTGTGCTGCCTGTGAATGAACATGGGCACAATCAGGGCAAACCGTAGAGAGGCCCTGGCAAAAAAAATAAAAAAATTGTTTGGACAATCATTACCTCGGGTGCCTGGTTCCCTGAAAGAGGCCCAAAAATGGCCAGGCTCTGCTAGGATCCTAGATTTGGATGATGGGAAACTTTGAAGCAACCCCTGCATATGCAGCGGTAGGATCACATTCTGTTTTTTTATGACTCGTAGCAACCCTGGAAAAATGAGAAAAACTAACTGTGATGATCTTTGATGTTTAAATAGACGTATGCTACATTTCCATCTTGTTAGGGTTAATTATGCTCAGATTGGAAAAAACCTTCTGTAAGTACCCCCCCATATCTTTGACTTGTCCGTCCGAGTTGCTTACTTAAGCCGTGCTTCCAAACTTCCCATTCAGGAAGTTTGGTGGGGCAAAACCAGCCCGTCAAAGCCGTCCGCTTGCAATCCAAGATGCTGTTTTCGGAAGGCGGAGGGTTGTTGGCGCTTGAACGCATGTTGCAGCGATATGACTGTGATATGGCAAAGAAAAGGTGAAGTCAACACTGAAATCCACTTACGGAATATCCCCAGTGATCTGCAGGTTATGAATCACTCATTCCTGTTTCCAGTTGCTACAGTAACTGGGTTGCATATCCAAGTGGACGATCACAGATGTCCTCTCCCCAAAAGTTGGTGAATGACATCCCCAGAACCAGAAAGGGCTCTCCAAAAGGGACATCTATGGGATGGTATGGGTCAGACTCCCAGGCGTGAAGTCAACTCACAGCTGGAAAGAAACATTTGCAGAACACCCTGAAAAAAACAGTTCAACAAAAAATGAAACATGGTTTATCATGATTTTCCCGCCATGGTTTTCCTGGTGGTTTTCCTCTAGATCTTCCATGATCTTCCAAGCAATCCAGTGGGATCACATTCCTGGTGAAAAGTCGGCATCACCTTGCATCAGGCCACATCTTCGTCATTGACATCCAGCATTTGCCCACCGGCAAAGGCACATGGCCTGCTTGGTGGTCTTATGGCCCTGACTGGCCCAACAATGGCGAGATTGACACCATTGAGACTGTGAACGTGGAGGAGCCGCAAGAACATGTTGTGTCACTTAGGATCACTCCACATAGAATGCATCGCAACTGGTCAGGATCACCATACTTGTAACACGTTGCAACCCATTTATTTGTGGGAAAACCATGGAAAACCCAGGTCTGAGTTTGTACAATATACTCGTGTATGCATTATATTAGAGCGAGAGAGGGTCACACCGCACAAATGATCTACCGTTTTTTTCTCCGCGCGATTTAACATGTCTAATTGTCTTGGGCTTGCTCTCATTATAACAAGCTCACGAAGACCTAAATCCCTGTACTGGCAATCTGTTTGCGATCCATTGAAGCAACATTTCCACAATTGGATTCTGTGGATTAATGGATGATATTGGGACAGTGACAATTCCCACTTGACAATTCACACTTTATCGGAAATTCCCATGTTTGGTGATAACCATGGTTTATCGGAAATCCACATGTTTGGTGATAAAAACCATGGTTTCAAGTTTCAACCGTAGATTTTCCGTTATGCTAACCAATCCAATGAATCAAACATGTCTGCCGATTTGAGTTTTTTCAGGGGCCCAATTTGAAGCCCAGAGGACGTCGTGCAACAAACCTTGCATACCAGTTCCTTAGCTGAAGATGTGAAGTCCGGGTTCATGTTAGCCCCAGGGTGATGATTTTTAGGGCTTGTGTCCAAAAAGTGTAAGAAGTTCTACCAAATTGCTGCACATTTGTATATATATATATATAAGTAGAAATTTGTCTAGTGTGCATATTCATCCGAGGTTGACTTTATCAGAATCCAGTGTGCCTCCAAACAAGTAAGAATAAAGAATGCCTTACTAAAGATGATTAACATTGATTAACCATGCTTTGCCAATGTAAGATGTCCGGAGCGGGTTGTTACAGCACCACAGATTGGGAAGGGTAGCTGCTCGTTGATGTAAAAAACTATCATCATAAAGCATTTGCCCTTTGGTAATTTAGCAGTTTGCTATGGAACATCACCATGTTCAATATGCAAATCATGTATAAACATGTATAAATGGGTCATATTTTCCATAGCTACGTAAGAAATTAGCCACAACTTGAAATCTATTCTATAAATGGCCCATTGTCCATAGCTGCATGAAAATACTAGAGGGAAACATCAGTGGATGATCCCAGTGGGGTGCCAGAGCATTATTTCTTCACCACGGATGGAGCCTTGCTGTTACTCTCCAATACAACAAGCTATCAAAATCCATGGGTATCCTGCAAATAATCTACATTCATGGTGGACTGCCAAGGATTTTCCATATCTTTTTCTACGTTTACTGGAGGGAGTGATGAGCCGAGGGACCCGGTAAGCTTCAAAAAATCGTCCCTATAGGAAACAATGCAATACCGTACCCTGTCGTGTGAATGGCACAAGGGGGTGCATTGATACATGGACAGTATATACATATCGTATAGATGTTGCTATAGATAATTACATTTATTTCCTTTTCTTTGCATATGTTAAATATACATGCATGATGAGTTCATTTTGATTTCTCTATTATATATGCATATATTATACACACGAATGGAGACCTTGGAGTCTTCGTGCTTTTTGGTGCGCACGCATCGCAACATTGCTTGCCCAAGAACCGCACTGACTGAGGTTATGGCTGCTTCATGAATATCCCTCGTATTTTCAACCCAGATTGCAATTCGGAGGATGCCCACAATGGCTGCTTGCAGACTTTTGATATTTTTTGATGTATTTCCCTCTCAAAGATTTGTTTGGTCTTTGGGGATTGTCTTGGTGTCTTCCCTAACCAGAGCATAATTTTTGGTTCGCAGTGTTTGACTGTCTGTCTTGTGGTTTCCGCCTTGAAATTTCGCATTGATTGGCATGTTTTGTTATTTGTACGGCTCGCTTGGCGAGATCTTAGCTGGGCAAATCTTTCAAGCCTATGTGGTGTGTGTGGCAACCTGCCCTTCCCAGCAGGTTGTGGACTGAATGGACCTCCAAACAGCGGTGGGCCTGCTTTCAACAACGGCGGCGGTGGCGTTTTTGCCACCAAGTGGACCACAAGTGGAATCCAAATGCGACTGGGTGACTGGAATCCCATCCCCCTATTGAAATACACATCCTAAATGAATACCATGGTTACCCTCTGGTAAACTAACATAACTATGGAAAATCACAGTGAGGTCGCAAAACGCGCGGTATTTGAAATTCAAAAAAGCAGCCACTTGCAGCCACTTGCAGCCACTCGAGTGGCTGCAAGTGGCCGAAAGTGGTCTCTGGGGCAAGTGGCCGCAAGTGGCCGCAAGTGGCCGCAAGTGGCCGCAAGTGGCCGCAAAAGGTCTGCAGGGCAAGTGGCCGCAAGTGGCCGCTCCAGCCAGTTCCAAGCAAGTGGTCACAAGTGGCCGCTCCAGCCAGTCCCAAGCAAGTGGCCGCAAGTGGCCGCAAGTGGCCGCAAGTGGCCGCAGGGCAAATGGCCGCAAGTGGCCGCAAGTGGCTCCAGGGCAAGTGGCCGCAAGTAGTCGCAAGTGGCCGCAACTACCAGTTCGGATTGCTACAGCCTTTTAAACTTGAATGTGCCATGTTGAAGCTACTTGCAGGCGCTCGCAGCCATCCGCGGCCCCTTGCAGCCTCTCGCACCCACCCGCTAGAAGGAACGCGCGAAATGGAAGGACCTCCCGAACGAAATGGAAAAGTTGAAACCAAAGGCAAACGAATGGGACAGAAGAGTTGAAACGNAGTTGAAACGAAAGGAGAGGTAAACGAACGAGACAAACGAGTTGAAACGAAAGGAAGGCAGTAACCAACGACATGGACGAGTTGAAAGCAAAGGAAGAGTTAAACGAACAGGGCAGAAGAGTTGTGAAACCGAAGGAAAGATGTAAACAAAGGAAACGGACGAGTTGCAACGACAGGAGCAGGTATTACGAAGGGGATGTAAGAGTTGACTGAAAGGAAAAGAAGGACGTAACGAAATGGACGATTTGAAACGAAAGGAAGAGGAAAACGAACAGGATGTCAGCGTTGAAACGAAAGGAACGGAAGTAATGAGCGGAAGGGAAGAGTTGAGACGAAAGGGGGGAAGTATAGTGAAAGGAAGGGAAGAGTTGCCACGAAAGGAACGACGTAGCGACCGGGAGGGCAGAGNATCAACAAACGAAATGGACGAGTTGCAAGGAAAGGAACGGGTAAACGAACGGGATCTAAGAGTTGCAGCGAAAGGAAGGGCGTAAGTAAGGAAATGAACGACTTCAATGAAAAGAGGCAGGACCGTACAAAAAAGGTGGAGGCTTGAAACGAAGGAGGGGGCTTGAAAACAAAAACGCGCATTCAAAACGAAAGGGAATCCACTTGTAAGGCATGCAAGGAGCTTATCCTGAAACGAAAAGATCTGATTTGAAACGTTACAGAAGAAGTTGAAACTAAAAGGGGCGGCTTGGAACGAAAGAGGCATGACCTGAACTAAGAAGGGAAAGGCTTGAAACGATAGGGGACTTTTCAAAACGAAAGGACGCGTGGAAACGAAAGGGGCAGGAGCTNAGAGAAGTTGAAACGAAAAGCGCTGACTTAGAAAAGGGATGAAGGGAACAGTTTCCATTGGCAGATGCCCGAAGAACATCTTCACGGACACTTGATGCCAGACTCCTCTCAGATTTCCGGTCACAATTCGAACATCTCGCATGCTACGCTCTGGCGTCTTCACTTCAATTCCCTATCATTGGCGCTACGCTCTAAGACCACCTCTTCAAGTTTCAAACATTCTTCCATCATTGTTGGGGTGGAGACCATGCCAAGCCCTGCGCCACCGGAGTACTGATAGAACCCACTCCACCTGCTCGATCTTGTTGTAGAGCTCCAGATGCACAGTGTGGTATGACTGTTCATCTCCTTCACCCCGAAGCCTCTACATTTCCTTCCGAAAGCGGCAAGGCAAGGAAAGGAAAGGAAAAAAGGAAATAAAGGAAAGAAAGGAAAGGAAAGGAAGGAAGGTGAAAACCTTGGGTGTACCCTTTTCCAACCCTAAAAAATTTAAACCAACCATGAATAATTAATTCCTAAACCAACACTTAGATAACAACCAATGAAATTATTTACTATTAGCACGGTCGTGCCTCAACCTCCATTCTACACGTTCACCAGGTGCGCATTAGATACACCCCTGAGTACCATTTTCAACCTACAACAGTAAATGTGAAAAAAAGTATTGTCATATATATATATATATATGTTTGTCATCGCGCTTTGGGGGGACATAGAAGTGGCCTGATCTCGTTCAAACAATCAGCGATTCAGTGTTCTGAACTTGAAGGCATACAACCACCATCCCCCAAAGACGCCAGGAGCTGCAAAACTGTGTCCTGAACATGACGGACGGCTTCGTGTATCAGTGCGCAAAGAGAGAGGGTTGCTGCCGGTAAAGCGTAGGAAACCTATGTGCCATAAGCATGGGAAACCCGTATTTGATTTTCAGCCACTTCATCATTGTTTGACAGCGTCATGAGGAACTGTTCCAGACGGGGAACATTTTTTGCAACGTTTAATATCAAAGTACTCCAATGATATTTTATTTGTTTGACATTCCACATCTCGCTGTGGCTGAAGAAAGTACCCCATCGTACCGGTCGATACCGTTAAGTACGCCGTATTCAGGTAGTGGGGCCACACCCCTAGGAGGACTTCAATCTTAGATCAACCAGGCCCAATTTTGAATATATTTGAATGCTAATTTACTTTGCAAAAACTTTTGCTAGAGCCACGGAACAACCTCTGCAGGTCAACGTGCCTTAAAAGCGGCCTACTTAAGGCAAACCCATGTGCAGAGATGCCAAACAATCGGTTGCAAACAAAGAGAAACACCCACTGTGATNGGTCAACGTGCCTTAAAAGCGGCCTACTTAAGGCAAACCCATGTGCAGAGATGCCAAACAATCGGTTGCAAACAAAGAGAAACACCCACTGTGATGTTTGCTCTCCAACGCAAACTCTATTTGTTGTGGCTGGTCACATGGAACGTTTTTCCATGAAGTATTTCTTCTGTGCCCTGTGTCAACTTTAATTTATGAGCATGCAACCCATCCTGCAGGGACAACATGGTACCTTTCCTGGTCGAGGAGGTGAGTGGCTGCCACACGTCTCTTGTTTTCAGGGAGTCAAGTTCTCACTGCCAGGAGGCAATGTTCTAGCCTGTTTCCATGATAGTGCGGCCCATCCAAGGAATGGAACCGTTGGTACAGTTTTGATAGTTTTGCCATCCAAACTCCAACTTGTTGCTACCAGAATCTCTAGCAAGTCTATACCCCTCATCATGTGATATGGCTGTGCCAGGAAGAACCGCGGGCGGCAGGCCTCCACAAACACATTGATGTGATGTGGAATGCCGGGGGCCACAGCTTCTGTGAGAGTTTGTGTGCCATTGAATGCGGCTGTTAGTGCTGTTAGTGTCTGTGGTGGATTGATTGCGCGAGGCCCAGCATTGACTCCTGCTCCAGGCCCAGAATGCACTCCAGAAGCAACTACGCGAGGCCCAGCATGGCGCCCCGCGGTGGATGATCTTAGCTGAGCATAAGTAGGGTTTAGGCCATTCTTCAGCAGCAACATCACTGGGAATGGCATTGGAAATTTTGGCACTTTGGGGGGGGCATTCTAAATGATCGGTTGGTGTTTTGTCATGTTTAAGCAGCCAACAACTGTGGTTCAGCCATCTATGGGTGAAGGAACTGGTGCAGAGTTAGACATCAAACCATTCCTGGGTACACCAACTGGTACAGGGCAGTAAAATCGATTGCACGGTTCAATTGAGGGTTCTCTACTTCATATACCCAGCTAAGAATAGTTGAAAACATGGCATTTGACAAACATTTGGTAGAACAGGAGTTTAACATGGAAAAACACCATTTTGACCAAATGAGCTGTTAATGAGCTGTTTTCCAT
>BGPT01001241.1:21802-85582 GCA_003297045.1 Symbiodinium sp. clade C Y103 | reverse complement strand
CACAAAAAAAAGCACAAAAAAAACCACAAGTCATACCACAAAAAAAGCACAAAAAAAACCACAAGTCATACCACAAAAAAAGCACAAAAAAAACCACAAATCATGCACAATTGCCACGACTTTCGGATGGAAATGCAGAGCGCAGAAGCTTCTTTAATTTGATTTTAATTGCGAGCGACCACAAGTCATACCANCATGCACAATTGCCACGACTTTCGGATGGAAATGCAGAGCGCAGAAGCTTCTTTAATTTGATTTTAATTGCGAGCGACCACAAGTCATACCACAAAAAAGCACAAAAAAAAACACAAGTCATACCACAAAAAAAAGCTCAAAAAAAACCACAATTCATACCACAAAAAAAAGCACAAAAAAAAAACCACAAGTCATACCACAAAAAAAAGCACAAAAAAAACCACAATTCATACCACAAAAAAAGCACAAAAAAAAACCACAAGTCATACCACAAAAAAAAGCACAAAAAAAACACAAGTCATACCACAAAAAGCACAAAAAAAAACACAATTCATACCACAAAAAAAAGCACAAAAAAAACCACAATTCATACCACAAAAAAAAAGCACAAAAAAAACCACAATTCATACCACAAAAAAAAGCACAAAAAGAAACACAATTCATACCAAAAAAACAAAAAAAACACAAGTCATACCACAAAAAAAAGCACAAAAAAAACACAATTCATACCACAAAAAAAAAACACAAAAAAATCAAAGTCATTTTCTGTTTTTTTTTGGTGTTTTTTTTCTGTTTTTTTGTGCTTTTCTTGTGCTTTCTTTGTGCTTTCGAAAAAGTCGCTGGTTTTAATTGATTTTAATTGCGAGCCCCAGCCCAGCCCCAGCGCCCAGCCCCCGGCCCAGCCCCAGCCTCATCCCAGGCCTAAACCTAAAAGGATTATGCCCCCCTGCCCTAAACACGATTTTTTTTGGCCCTTGCCATAGATAGTGCAGTGAGCAACAGCCTACACCCTAAACAATATTGCTTTGCCATCTGCAATGCAAAAATGGGTGACATCCTCAACCCTAAATGGTTTTGCCTTTGCCATTGATAGTGCATGAGGCATCACAATAGGCCAGGCATTAGAAATGCCAAGGCTGCCAAGGTTCAATTTTGACCGCGTTAGGTCAAGGATTTGTTTCCTTTTATGCTACAATAGCAAAACGCCAAAGCACATGGCCAAAAAAAAATCGCTGATCATGTAGCTTTGGGTGATGGATTTGAAGGTCATATTTGTGGCTGCAACTTGATTTTTGTTGTGCTTTTTTTTGTGGTATGAATTGTGGTCACTGTTAGTGGGACAGGGCAGGTCCCAATATATATATATATATATATATATATATGTATACTTGCTAAATTACTAGCACCAAAAAGGGGCGCGAAAAAACAATAACTAGCTTGATTCTTGTTTATGGTCATTATAGCCAAAGGCTAAAGTAAATGGGGGTGACAAACCAAGTTACAAGTGGAGGGCCCACCTTGAAGAAAGGCTTTGGGAGGTTCCATTGGGTGCCTAAAATTGATTAGCTATGATGAAGTCCATCCCCTCAATACTCAATACCCCCGTAGTAAACTAGACTGGTGTTTCTATAGGTGGTATTTAAGACTACTGTGGATGGTTGCGAAATCCTAAAAATCAGTTGGTAACTATTGGGATTCCGATGAAACACTGTAAATCATGGGGCTATAACGGGATGAATCATCTACCAACTGGTGCAGGATTTCGCCACCTGGGCTGAGGTGGATGTTCCCTCGAGGCAAGATTCCTGCAGACTTGGCCGAGGAATTTGTCAACTGTTTTTTTTTTTTTGGCTATATGTATAATTATGTGTATATATATTTATACATATATATATATATTTCTCCCCCAAATTTTGCTGGCCATACCCTCTGGTAAACCAACATAGCTTTGGAGAATCATCCTTTTTAAGCGGTAAATCAACATAAATCAAGTGAAAATGGTCATTTTCCATAGCTATGTGAAGTTACCGGAGGGGATGTCACATACCTCGAAGATCATACCAGTTAATATTTGGTTAGTCAGTGGGTTGTAACCCGTTGATACACAGGTTAATCCAGATAATCCAGGGATCGGGGACTTACCTTCACCAGGGTTCCTAAAGTGGGATGATCCTCCAGCTAGGTCGTGTTCCAATCCACTTAAGGACACCATTACAACTGGAATCAATGAACAAGATCATCTCATAGAGTCATGGCCCATAGATCTTCTCAGTGGCAGGGTGTCACCGAAATCCAAACTTCGGTGAAACATGTGAAATTCATCATTTTTCCTGCTGATTGCTCCCCTGAAGGACGAACCAGACCCTTCCACCTGGGGGACTCCTTGGGCATTCTTTCCCTTTGGTGCCAACTGCCCCTCCACGCACTTCAGCGCCTCGGGTCTGACCAAGTCACTTACTCAAGTTGGAGAGGTATCGCATATATGCAATTACGCAAATACATTGATGTTTACATTTTGAGACATATTGTCTATACTTAAGCGGCATGTACATATCGTTTATTTGTCTATATATCAAATATGTCTGTCTATTATATGCATATTCGCATGCACAGTCTGTTCGGGAGGGAGACTAGTCTCAGCTTAAACTCCAAGATATCTACTGGAACCCAAAAGGCGGGTGCCTTTGGTCTGGGCCAAAAAAACATCCCAAACAAACCAGCGACCCGGCTTTCCTTTAATTGGTTCTCAATAATTCAATGATATTCATCGTTTATGGGAAGGCAATCGTTGAATTAAGCAAAGTCAAAGCTACCTGCTACCCTGCTTGGACACTGTTTATCGTCCATTTTGCTAAAAGGATATCTTTCAGCAATTTGCTCATTTTTAACATCCACGAACGGATGTTTACGTTCATTTGGACTATCGAACGGATATTTACGTTCATGAACGGTAATTTACGTCCCTGCATTTATCCCCAATTTCTTTGTATTTGTTTTGCGTACTTTTTACGATATAAATTGCACAAGTCGAACGTAATTGANACGGTAATTTACGTCCCTGCATTTATCCCCAATTTCTTTGTATTTGTTTTGCGTACTTTTTACGATATAAATTGCACAAGTCGAACGTAATTGAACGTACCCTCTGGTATATTAACATAGACCCTGAGAATAGCTATTTTTAGAGGAAACTAATCTTCCAATTCCTATTTGCCAGGGTCTATGTTAATTTACCAGANCTGGTATATTAACATAGACCCTGAGAATAGCTATTTTTAGAGGAAACTAATCTTCCAATTCCTATTTGCCAGGGTCTATGTTAATTTACCAGATGGTAATTGAACGTAATTTGAACGTAATTTGAACGTAATCTGAACGGTTTACGGGTATTAACGCCCCTAGAACGGTTTTTTACGTCCACGCTTGGAACCGAGGTTATATGCTTGAACGGTAATTTACGCCCAGGACAATATATAATTATAGCCCACGAGCTTAATTACTTATCTTTTAGGATTTGGATAATTAGTGTTCTACCAGAGTAGCAGGTAAGTCAATGAGAAACGGACCCTGTGTTGCTTTCAGTTTCTCATTGATCGGGAAAACGCCTAAAACATGAGCCACCCCAGTGGACGGGATTCCTGAAGAAAGTCATATCTGGAGACTTCAACCTGCGAGTGCACCAAACTATGGCTGGACCTTCCCAGCCTCCCATGTTTCATGGGCAACTGCAGCAACTCCCTTCCCGCAAATATTAACCACACATCCAGAAAGCATGGTTTTGGTGGGGATTTATTGGGATTTATAATGATTTCTTCATATATTTGAGATCATGGTGTTTACCCTCTGGTGAACTAACATAGCTATTGAAAATGGCCATAGAAATAGTGTATTTTCCCATTAAAAATGGTGATTTCCATAGCTATGTTAGTTTACCAGAGGGTAATCTTAGGGGGAAGGGATGACATCGATGACATCCCCTGCCTAAAAACTCGGGCAGATGACCACGTGCTGGTCATCAACCTGGACTTCTGCGGCGACTGGGCCGGCTCGGTGTTCCCCGGAGGCGAAAAGGCATGCGAGGCGTTCGTGACCAGTCCTGAGAACATTGAGAAGCTGCAGGCAGGGGCAGCCACTCGAAATGTGTTGCTGTTGCACACGTTTGTGGTAGATATATCCTTTGGTATTGAAAAACGGGCTGCTGACTGGAAAATCAAAACCTTTTTGATAAATCATCATAAATCATCTATAAAAGGACCATTTTCCATAGCTATGTTAAATAACCAAAGGGTAAATTCTGACTGTTAATGGTTTTTTAGACCAGCTCAAACACAGCAATTGAACTTGGGGAGATTACAGTACCCTTCAGTGTCATCCAACGTGGCGGGCCGCTGGAAAACCAAAGAGCGAAAAGGAGGGTTTAATGTGAAAATCGACGAAGTAAGTGGTGGATGATGTTGGGATGGTGGTCCCAAAAACGGTCACAGAGCATCACAGAGCGATCATCTTTTCCCACGATTCAGGATATCAACATCCATAAGTCGCTGTTTTGACATGCCCGGGTACCACTTGAAATTTAAACTTGGGTTGGTCCAGATATCCCAATAAAATAGCAGTGCCTTGAGGATTCCACTGGGATTTGAGCAAGAAGTTCGGAGAGTTTCTGTAGGTTGTTGTACTTAGGTGGGCCATGGCATTAGCGATTCCTGGTGACCGTGTCAAGAAACCACCATATTCAAATTAGAAGCCATTTACAAACTAGTCGACTATTCTGGATGCGGCCATGAACTTGGAAAGTTCGTCGTTTTCGCCACGTATTCTAGTGAGAGTCATCCTCTTTGCAGAACGGCGGCCATCCATATCCATAGCCAACCACAAACTATTGGTTGATAGCTGTTAGATTTGTTTGATATTTGTAACTTGAGTTTGATGATGCCCGCAGTTAGGGTTATGTGGACCTATTCACGTGATGGTATACTAGCGAGTTATAGTGGACTACTGTACCGTTCCCCGAAGTACTGCATTTGTTTAGAGGATTTTAGAGGACTGGGGGTTCAAGCAGTCCCCCCAAAGAGGTGACTGCCCGGGTTGTCGATTTCATGCTGGTCCTACTGGGTACAGTACTTATGGGCATCACAACGGGCTTCTCCCTACTAGCCATGCTTTCACGGGGTTTTCCCAGTGTTTACAAGGGCGCATCACTTTGTGCAGTTTTGTTTCCATTGTGCAAATGCAGCAACACTGTGCCACAGATCTTATCAGATCTTATCGGTAAAATGAGCAAACACAATCCATTTTGCCTCTCATCATCATCTGAGGCAACAATTTTGTAAAACTTCTCCCGATGCAGATGACATCTCCATCCAAATATTGCCTTGAAGAACCCAAAGGCAATTTTTTTTCTCAACATTAGGGAAGAACAATTGAGTCAATCATGAGTACTCACAAAAAAAGAGATAAACGGATATAAAAAGAGGGTTATACACCTCAGGTTTAGGTACAACACCCATACAAGGTGGTGCCGGAGAGTTCGCTAAGGCTCCAAGGTGGTTTATAACATTTTACAACTCACTAGGGCTAGGGTTTATGAATGTTTATGATACATATATCATCACATATCTAGGTAAATTAACAACATCACTGCGTTCTCACTGGAATGATGGTTAGTAAGGGAAGTTATCCCCAAAATGTTTCTAGGTGAAATATGATAATTTACCCAGATATATCTATAGTTCATGGGGGTCATAAACCAACTTTTTTCAGTGGGACATTTTCTAGGTTTTTTTGAAGTGCAGGAGGCGTATTGGTCCATCAACTACGTCAAGGTCTTCGCCGCGGATGCGTCAACGAAAGCTTCCAATGAGGTTTCCAATGAGGTTTTGCAGAAGGTTTTGCAGAAGGGTGAGAAAATGAAGGAACTAAAGATGCTGGGACTTTTCATATCTGTGGTAGATTTATTTCTTGAATTTTCTTGACATCTATCAACCTGGTCTTATACGTTCTTGTATGTCATCATGTGTTATCATCGTAGCGGTGGCTCCCCCTGGGTTGTTTATCAGGGCTCCATTGCTGGAATGTCCCTCCTTCTTGATGGAGAACGCGTCGTCCCCGGTTTCGAAGGACCCCGGAATGATATCCGAGCAGAGCAGCTTGATGTGAGGACTTGAATATGCATGCCAGCTAGCAACTGATTATGTATAATAATCCATTTCTATCTGATCTAGCTGGCATTTGCCAATATATGATCCCATATACTCTATTTATAGGACTTAATTGATATATGCATGGTAAATACGTGAGCTACATATACGCTACACTCACCGGAAGTGCAAACACCTTTGGCCGAGGAAGGAGNAGGAGAGGCTGGCGCGGAAGGAGGCGATCATCAAGAGAAGGAATGAAAGCAGGAATGAGATGAAGAAGTTTGGTGAGAAGTATGTCAAGGCTAAAGCTTCCAATGAGGCTTCCAATGAGGTTTCCAATGAGGTTTTGCAGAAGGTTTTGCAGAAGGGTGAGAAAATGAAGGAACTGAAGATGCTGGGACTTTTCAAATGGGTGGTAGATTGATTTCTTGACATCTATCAACCTGGTTCTTATACGTTCTTGTATGTCATCATGTGTTATCATCGTAGCGGTGGCTCCCCCTGGGTTGTTTATCAGGGCTCCATTGCTGGAATGTCCCTCCTTCTTGATGGAGAACGCGTCGTCCCCGGTTTCGAAGGACCCCGGAATGATATCCGAGCAGAGCAGCTTGATGTGAGGACTTGAATATGATGAATATGCATGCCAGCTACTGTAGCACTGATTATGTATAATAACCCATTTCTAGCTGATCTAGCTGGCATTTGCCAACATATGATCCCATATATTCTATTTATAGGACTTAATTGATATATGCATGGTAAATACGTGAGCTACATATACGCTACACTCACCGGAAGTGCAAACACCTTTGGCCGAGGAAGGAGNTCTATTTATAGGACTTAATTGATATATGCATGGTAAATACGTGAGCTACATATACGCTACACTCACCGGAAGTGCAAACACCTTTGGCCGAGGAAGGAGAGGCTGGCGCGGAAGGAGGCGATCATCAAGAGAAGGAATGAAAGCAGGAATGAGATGAAGAAGTTTGGTGAGAAGTATGTCAAGGCTAAAGCTTNAGGAGAGGCTGGCGCGGAAGGAGGCGATCATCAAGAGAAGGAATGAAAGCAGGAATGAGATGAAGAAGTTTGGTGAGAAGTATGTCAAGGCTAAAGCTTGATCCGGCGGGGCTCGTAGCTGGCGCCATGATGCATCATATGGGTCAAACTGTGGTAAAATGTGGAATAGGTGGTCACCCCAGCCTGTCCTACACGCTGACAATGCAATTCTACATTGCCATTGGTTCATCCTTACCCAACGCAAGATGTGACCTATTTCGTTTAAGGTCGGTCTGGGTCCAAGACATGGGCATCCACTTCGCATCACGGTGTCATAGAGGGCCGCATTCTTTGAAACATTTTGAAACTATGATCCCCTGAAGTAGATTTTGAATATTCTACGTAGCTGCAGTATTTCCAATTCTCTAATATCTAAGTTGCTTACCCCCATCAATGTGGCCCAATCCTGAACCTCCATCATTTTTGAGGGTTCATACAGCCCATTTCTAGCGAAATTGTGGATGGTTTATTACTGGGAGTAGCACATCATACAACACATTTTGTTTGAAGTTGTGACTCTCATTTTGTCTTAAGACATCTTAATACCTTTAGCCAGCTCCGGATCGTATCAGTTAGAGACTGCTGGCCACAAACTGGTAGATCAACCAATTGTGGCACAAAGTCAATCAACATTGGACTGGTTCAGAAATCCCGCAGTACCGTTGCAACGAAAGCATGTGTCTATGGGCTGAAAGTGGATCCAAGAATCGTTTTTTTTTTTTTGTGCGGATAGATCAAGATAAATCAGCTGCGAACAATGACCAAGACCGAGAAAATGGTACAACGATATGATTTACAGTGGCTTATTTTGCCCATTTCTGATCCATCAGCAGTCGCAAAACAACAGCACACCATAGGACACCCTGCATAGACTCGACGAGCTTCTGGTAATTTCCGGACTCAGCAGGGGAATCGACTCGACTCGCGTGGAAAGTCGCCATGATGGGTGCCGCGCGGTGAGGGGAGCCTGGGATTCCTCCAGCTGCAGATCCCCCAATGTTTAGAGGTTTATGGCAGGTTACGGATAGGGCACATCCAAAGTTTGAGTTCACATTTCCGGTTAATTACAGAAATCCTCTGTGCGGATTTGGGGCCGATAACATGACCAAATTCTGAGAAGGGTGGTGGTTTTTTCAGAGATTTTTTGATGTGGAAGGCCGCCTTTGATGATTCCGAGGGCATGCACACCTCCCGAAAAATCCATGGGCAACAGCGGCAACAGGCAACCCCCACAAGAATGATTCCGATTGAAGCATTTGCTCACTGGATTGATTTACCATTGTATATATATATATATGCATGATATGTGCATTGTAGCCGGAAAGCATCTCAATTGAAGATCTTCAGCTATCCTACTGAAAGTTAAACTTAGACTTGCGATCAACAAACCGCCAAGTCATCCCATCCCCCTGATATTAAACACCCCTCAGAACCATGGTTTGGTAGTTGTGATTTCCACATTAATTAAGGAAAATAGAATGGTGGTGTTTAAAATATGAGTGGGGGATGGGATTACTTTTTCAGCCAATTTTCTTCTAGCAATTTCTTGAGGCATCGGTCCAGGTTCCCTCCACCAGGCGCCAATGATGCAGCCTGCTCCCTATTGGTATGGCCTGGAGCACAGCTGGTGTCATCAGCGTGAGGAGAAACTCATGGGACGGACTTGCCAAACTTCTGAACCCACCTGGGATGTGAACTTGTTGTTTTTCTTCTTTGGTGCGACAAAGCGGATTTTTAGCAAGCTGGCAAAGAAAAAGAATAAGAAGAAGATGATGATGATGATGATGATGGTGATGATGATGATGATGGTGATGATGATGATGATGATGGTGATGATGATGATGATGATGATGATGATGGTGATGATGATGATGGTGATGATGATGATTATGATGATGATGATGATGATGATGATGATGATGATGATGATGATGATGGTGATGATGATGGTGATGATGATGATGATGGTGATGATGATGATGATGATGATGATGATGATGATTCATGATGATTAATGGAGTAGTAATGGCAATAAAAGCGCTAAATTACGATTCTTTGCTGGGTATCTAAGATTGACTATGATTTGGTTGATGGCAGCGCTGCGGCTGGGACGAAGCTATATATACGATCATCACATTAACATGTTGACACAAAACAGGGGAAAAACAACAACATGCAGCTCATGAACCCCCAAAATGGATCAAAATGGGTGGTTTCATCATATTTTCACCCATGGTTTCACTGTGTTTTCTATCCATTTGTTGAGCATTTCTCCGTGATTTCCCAGATGTTTCTCACTTCCCAGCATCGCCTGTGAGGTGCAGATCCCATGTCATCGCCTCAGACCGGACACCGGACAGACGCGCCAGCAGTATTTTCCGTTTTTTTGGGGGGCAAAAGGACGCACGGTTCCAGAGAACTTGGGCAGAATGATATCTGTACTATATGACTATAATACTATACGATACTATAATATATATATAATTATATATATATGTATATATATATATATATATATGTATATATATATATATGTGTGTGTGTGTGTGTGTATGTATGTATCCAGAATATGATATAATCTAGTTAAATATCATATAGTTGGATTCTATACGTGTGTGTGTTTGTGCATAAATGAAGAACATGTAGTTATGATAGTTATATATACGTGTGCGCGCGCGCATATTATCACTATTATCATTATAATCATTAGTATGATTATGAATGCTAAGGATTACATTATAATCACATCACTTGAACACTCATATATGGTATCTCCATCATCTCCATAGTTTGGTATATTTGAAAACTTTAGCACATTGAACAAAATATATTTGCTACACTCTGTGGTCCTTCGGGGGCAGAGGATCTTGCCTTGTCCGAAGCCGTCCCCTTCTTTTGTCAGGGCTGCCATGGGATATCCGTCCGGGGTCTCAGAAAGAGGGCGCCTTTTTCGGTGGCACTCGGTACAGTAAAACAATAGTTATAGGAATCCCCAAACCGGTAGAACAGTACTTTATGACTATTTCAGTAGCAATTGCTTTTCTGCCTCTTCGGGGATTGCTATAATATCATTATTTCTACATGCAGAACAGCGTGTTTGCCGTGCCAGTGGATGTTCCTTCCATGTTATGTTCAATCAACCCCCATTGGCTGGGATGATCATGAGAAGCCCTGCTTAGCCTGGCTTGGAACCATCGCTAAACAGAAAACAATTCCCCAAATGGAACAGACAAGATACAAACAAACAATTTGGCACCGAAATTTACAGTGCCAGCTCTTTCTCATGAACTCCCAGGCAATCGCATGGACCATGACCCAAGAACCAGCCAGTAATGACCAAATGACAAACAATTCCATGGCAGGGGCAGCGAGAAAACTAAGAAATCATCCATTGGGTTCTCCGAAGACCCAAGCGTTCTATGCATGTTGTTCCCCTTTTGACATTGCCAGCTTTGGAACATGCCCCATGCCCCAATTTTTGCCCCATCTAAACGTAACATGGATTGTGAAACAGTTAAGTTAAGCGTCCAATTATACACGTATTATTATTTATGTATTACACGTATCTATTATTTGCAAATCCCAGTAATGTGGTGAACCCAATAATGAACCATCCCCAAAATGATCATAAATGGGTACAAACCATCCCCAACTGACAGGTTCATTATTGGGTTTACCAGATTATGTCCCTATCCTTCTTGGTTGCTTCCACGTCCTTTCTTTTCTTTGCTTGAAGGGTTCCATTTTACGCGCAGGGCGGGCTTCTACGAGTACAGCATGACGAACCCCTATGGCTACGACTTGGGTGCGATCTACAATGCGATGTCCGGGGCCTTGGTTTAAGCCTGGGATCATGGTTGCAAGGTGGGCTACCTTGGATGGCTAAGTTGCTTTAGAACTCCATGGTTTTGGGTACCTTTTTTTGGGACTTATGGACCAAACATCGGGTGATCAGTCTGCTTCAGGTGGTTTCAAGGATCTAAAATGGATACAAAGATGAGGATGGATGAGCCAGCTGAAGAGTCGATCTGAGAATTTATTTTTGGTTTGTGGTTTCAAGCAATCCCATCCGCCATCATATTAGATATATACATTATATACATTTATATAAATACCTCCCATTTTGATGAACCATATAGACGAATAGATCCAATACAAAACCAGGACTTCCTTTGTGTGTACGTGCGATTAGGAGAAAAGGATATTATTGCTGGTTCCCCAAAATCAGAGTTAAATCAGCCAAGAAGTCAATCTGAAATTCATTCCTGATACAAGAATCCTAGGATTATACCCTCAAATATCCATGATTTCTTGCACCTCCCCATTTTTTTGTTTTTGCTTCAGCCTGCCAGGTACGGTTCACCGAGCATGTTCAACGGCTTTTCCATGCCCATGCCGATGGTCCCGGAGACGCATGCCAAGGCACCATCTGGATGAAAACCAACTGGATGATACCCTGCACCTATGCAAAAATCACCGTTAAAACTGTTGTAAGTAGGTAAATCATCATAAATCATCTATCTGTCAATAGATCATTTTCCATAGCTATGTGATATACATTGCCAGAGGGTAATGTAGGACAACTTCTTTCCGTTTTTGGATTGGGGCGTACCAAATTGTGTGGATTTGTTGTGCAGGGTATCTAAGATTGGCCATGGTTGATGAATCAATACCTTGCATGTTCTCAGAATTGTCCAAAGTCGTGTTAATGGATGCTGTTTGTAGTATATTTCATGTGTGTCCTTTCTGCCTAAAAATGCAGGCTTCGCTTTTCACATGTAAAGTGCTCCATATACCATCCCCATAGCAACATTCTTCAAGATTCACATCATGGACGGGAAAACGACATCTGGGATTGTCTGAAAATAGGGTACCCCCAATTCCAATGGATTAAAACCTCATGTTCCCACATTTTCGCCATGCAAATCGCCATTTTGATATTTTGGGTCTCCACCATTTTCAGAGAAACCTATTTCAGGTCACAGCCGGGTCGAGATTGAGTAGATGTGGATAGATATGAATATGGATATAAATAGAAAGATGTACCTATTATATGTATTTATATATCAATTTATATATAAAAATATAGATAGATAGATAGATAGAGCATGATATAGCCATATATGCAAACACATATAGATTGATATAGATTCAGATCATGATGCCTTTTTCAATGACTAAAAACCATGTTTTCATCTTGCAACACCCGGACTGACCCTTCAGCAGACCCAGCCATCGTCCGAAGGGCATGTCCCGTGGCGAAAGTTCGGTGGATCCCAATACGATTGCAGCGCTGCAGCAAGCGCAGCTCTTCGCGCTGCAGTCGCAGGCCATGGGCCCTGCGCTGGGGATGGGCGTGGAGAAATGGTCAGACCCGATGTTGGAAGATGGGCAAAAAGAACCAAACCATGCTATATTAATTGATATATCTATATATGACAGTATATCGATATTATGTCTTCAGAAACAGTTGATTTTCCCGAAATCCATTGATTTTTCTTCCAGTTCACCTTCCCTTCAGGTGGCGCAGGCTTCAAAGGAAGAGGCCAAAGGCAAGGCCAAAGGCGGGAACCCTCCAGCACGGGGGGGGATTTCACGGAAGGAATCATGGTTTATGTCACGTCAAATATATGGTATGGCTACAAAAGGATAATAGCTATCAATCAGATGGATACAGATTAGATGTAGTCAAGGACCACAAAATGGCCGAACGTCCAACAGCTTGGTGGATGGAGCAGTGAGGCGCCAAAAATGTGGATAGAGGCAATTAAAACTGCTTAATGGTTTTAAATACCCTCTGGTAATCAAACATGGCAATTGAAAATCTCCATGTATAGTTGATTTTCCCATTGAAACCTTCATTTATAGAGGATTTTCCAATTGCTATGTAATGTTTGATTACCGGAGGGTATTTGGAGGGTTCAAGTACTTGTCAGTGTGAATCTGTCAAAATGGAATCAGATAGAACGATGGTCTGAAATGACGAGCATTACGAGTATATTTCAGGTGGGTCAAAACTGCCAACCAGATTGAAGTTGGAGTTTTAAAGTACAAATTAGCAACCAAATCTACAGCAATTTGAATTAAAAGAGAGAGGTTGAATTTGCATGAATTTGCCCCAACTTATGTCAAGTTGAATGAAGTAAACGGATTTGCCTCCCAGTGTGTCCGAGTGTGGCATAGTCCAGCAGAAGACATACGGACCAGCTGCATGTGGATCAGTTGGTCTTGAAACAGTGTGTAGTATACTGTACATGAGTATGAGCAGTTTCATCTACTACATCTATTGAGCGCTTTTTTCCAATTCTTGTTTCCAGAAGTGGGAATAGCATTGCAGGAAGCACTTCCTGAAATTGACCAAATAATTGGGGATGTCAAACAAAGAAGGGATACAAGGAATAATGCCCTTCAAGAGTCAAAAGAAGTCGATTTTGGTGGGACAGTAGGGTTCTGGCCTGTACTGCACGCTGTTCGCATGGCTGCCTGGTGGTTTCGGATATCCCTGATTTATCCTGATTTGAAAGCTGCACCCCCTTTTCTTGTCAAAATAGATATGGATTCTGGGAAACCAATTAGTGAAAACACCCATGGTTTCCCCGTTCGAAAAATGATCTTCAAATGGTTGGTTTATGTTGAATTGTTGGAGGGTACCTGGCATAAACCCATATGAGCCCACTTCTTTAGACTAATCTTACTTCGGAACACCACCACCCACTCGAGCGTTCCGAACCGCATGCTGCAGGAAAAGGCAAAACAAAGGGCAAGGGTAAAACACAGGAGATCCGAACCTGCTGGGGGGGGTGCTTCTCTCATCCAGTGATGCTCGTTGCATCGCAGCTTGAGAACTGCCGCGAGTCCTGTGCTTTGGGCGTTTGGGCTGCTTAGATTCGCAAGTCAGGCATTTGTTGTCCGGGGGTTCCGCCCCGCATTTGCCCCATGTGTGGCCATTGAGTGATGCAATCATAGTGAATCATAATGATTAGCTTTAAATCATGTGCTTGTGGCAAAATGTTTGCAATTCATATGCAGATAAATATTCGTACAAAAACAATTGAATAGGCACAAGTGTATACATGCACATGCTATAAACCCAGGTAATTGTAACTTACCATTTGTTTGTTTTTATGTTCGACCCATTTATGGCAAAAGTGTGTGTTTTCTTATCGGGTTTATCACACTAATTCGGCATATTTTAATGTTTGTCATGGTCGAAAGCTGGATTAGAGTTGCATAGCCATCGGATTCCCATTATGGGATGATCATGCCCCATCAATCCGATGTTTCTTGACCATGCTCGTATCTATCACCATATGTTTTCAATCACCTTGGTGTTTTTTTTTTTTAATATTTCATCCATCCCAATCCAAATATACATATTCCATATGTATAGATACGTTCATAAATCAAGATATATCTTACGCAAACACACACACACACACATCAAATATAATCATACAATATGTTCTCTTTACATATATGAATAGCTATAATTGAACTGTTCGTTTGCATATGCATACAATATATCTATCACAAATGTGTCACTACCATGCAGTACTATATTCATTTCAAGCATGTCACTGATATGCTCTATGCATTTCTATGAGTATAGTCCATCCATATATCACTAATATGTTACCTTCAGCAATATGTCACTGATATTGTTACCATATATAAACCATTAGAACCTCAACAAATCTCATTTACTCAGCATTAGAATCCTGTGAAATCTCATGAAATCCAATTAAATCATTCTAAAACCTCATGAAAACACATATTACCATCTGGTAAATTAACATAGACCCTGGCAGTCATCGGAATTGGAAGATTAGTTTCCTCTAAAAATAGTTATTCTCAGGGTCTATGTTAACATACCAAAGGGTAAATCCATCTTCCCCCCCAAAAGAACAGAACATCTTCAGGAGAAGTCCGCGCCGGTGATGCTGCACGACGCGCCGCCATCAGACAAGGCCTCGGGCGATGTGGTGAACAGGTGCGAAACATACCCTCTGGTTATTTACCCTCTGGTACACTAACATAGCTATTGAAAATGGCCATTTATAGTGGATTTTCCCACTAAAAATTATGATTTTCCATAGCTATGTTAGCTTACCAGAGGGTAACATAGCGATGGAACATCCCCAATCAATGGAGGTTTTACTGGGAAAATCATCCCAAATTAGCCAGCTATTCCATGGCTATGTTCAATAACCAGATGGTAAATCATATGAGGACAAATTTGGAACAAATTGGATTTAACAAGAAACATGGACGTTAATTCGGGAAAAGCTGGGATTCTATCAAGTCAAATGTGGATTAAGCGGAAAAAAACCTCATGGACTTAACGAGGGAAGCATGGATGAACATGGATGAAACTCGATGATTTAGAATCAACAATATGGAGAAGATATGGAGATAATATGAGGGTAAAATGGGACAGAACTAGTTGGCTGGAAATCAAACATGGTGGGCGTCTGGGAAATCTCTGAACTGAATGGGAATCTATATACAGGATAACCTGCGTAAGTTCATTGTCACTGGAGGGTGTATTGTTGGGTTACCCACACAAATGAATGAACAATGGGCGACAGACATAGATAAATGGGATTTTAGCTATGATGGGAATAGTGGGCTATAGTGGAATATTCTTGCTTGTCATCGTTTATATTAATTATCCGGTGGTGAAAGAATGGAGGGGTTTGAAGCCCTGGCTGCATGCATGGGGCCAAGGAGCTACAATCAGAGTTTCCCAACCACATGATCGTTAATGTGACTATGGCAGTCAACCATTTTTTTGCGGGAGAGAGTGGGATACGATGGAGTCTTAATATAATGATTCTGCAAATCAACACTGAGACGACTGAGAGATGGGTTCTGTTAAGTGGGACACGTCAAAAGGCTTCATATAGTTATCAACGCTATACATCCATTTGGGTGTGTCTGAAAATTGTGATTTACCTCCAAAGTGATTAACATGATGATTAACCATTGGATCGTGGTCTACTTATTGTTAGACAAACAGAGGGATTCATAGTTCGGTTTTTATGATAAGGTTTGGGAGCGCCTAATAGTTGACATCTCCAATTTTGCAAAATTTGGTTCATAAATTGCCGTGGGCACGGCGACCACGGGGCACCTAACTTGCATGGGTCCAAAGAATACGTGTCTTTTTAAACTGGTATTTCACCGTGTCCCAAAATGCGGGCCATAATCTTGGAACCATGCTGCAGATCATCGTGTTTGTAGGGGTATGCACAATGTCATAAACCCCAAATTGTGGATGGTGGGTATTAGTGTGAATCCCATTCAAGATATGGGGTATACTGCTACATCAGGATATCCAACTTATAGCTTTCATATGTCAGGGGGGCATGTTTTTTGGTTGGACATATTCAATATTCGATAGGGATATGAACCCGAGAGGTATTGATATCCCACTTTCACGCCCCAATATTAGGGATACGTGAATAGGTTGACCGGTTGATGCTGGGGATATTGATGCTTGGATAGCTTCGACAGCCAACTTAAAAATGCCAGGGCCCTAAGGCACCTTTTTGTACGGGCTACTTTGCACCATGAAATGGGTTAGTCCAACAATTCACTGAATTTCATGTTTTTTTCAGTTTGCATGACAAGTTCATACTTTCATACCTATTGCTGGTGTGAAAAGCCATACGATCTTGTCATGATACACGGATGATTCCTACCAGAAACAGAAACCATTTACAGTACACCTATTTCTTTTGCAGCATGCCAAGATTTAGTCGTATAGAATCAAGTTTTGGATCCTATGTTTGAGGTTCCGTGCTAAATTGAGGGTGTGTAATGTCACCTTTTTGTTCGGTTGAACCATCCCATTCTTGTGTGCCTACGTCCCATTTTTGGGTGCCTTTGGGGGTGCTCTCCAGGTGTTTTCCGGGTCCCTGAAATCGCTCAGCGGGAAGAATGGTGCCCTGGCAGAAATCTGGAACCTGCAATCTGTGGGATGCGGCTTGCTGGATGCAAGTATATAAAGTTCGGAAAGCAATAGTAAACCACCCATATTTTGATGGTTGTTATATACTGTTACCATTTATGACAGATTTGGCGATGGTTTACCACTGCTGTACCAACATCAACATGGAAATGGTTCGAAATAGATGGGTTCTGTAAAACATGTCGCAATTATTAAGATTTATGTGGGCCCAGTGGAACCCCAGTTTATGCCAATAGACGCCCAATTGATCCAACGTGGCCGTATTGTTGGCGTGCTTTACGCTCTCAGGCCCAAATGTGTCAGGTGATCAGTTGGTTTTACTGTGCCTTTCATGGATGTGCTGGTTTTTTCTCCAGTAGATTAAGAGAGGAGTCAGCCCGATCAAACAACCAATAGAAAAACAAAGTGTATATATACAATTATATATATATATATATGAAATGGTACAATATACCAAACCAGCCCCTGTGCTTTTTCAAAAAGAACAGCAGCGATTGGGACAATTTCCTCATCGTTTCCTCAGGGTGAACCCACCCATCAAGTGCATGAGCATCCAAGGCTTGACAAGAAAAAACCGAATGCAGCAGAAAAAAACGAAAATCAAGATCAACAAAAATCCGCGATCCATGTTCTATCGCTGTTTTTGTTTCCCCTCAGAAAACCCAAATTCAGTCGTCCTCCATGGGGATGGGCTTCAGGATATGGCTTTATCGCTTGTGCCGAGATTCAGGACGTGACACCGAGTCGACTTGAAGCGGTGCTTCATGCTGTGCCCCCTATTTTAAGCTCCGGATTTGGACTTGGATGGACTTGGAAGCTCCCAAACACATTGGAGTTCATTGGAGTTCATTGGTCTTGTTGATCTCACCTGGATCTCACCTGGTTTTCTTATTGCTTTTTAGAGAGGGCCTGTGAGAGTTGTTTAACAAGAGTGCGGCGTACGACGTACTCAGTGCCCCATTTCAGGCGCGGAAGTTTGCAGTTCCAGAATGTGACACATACTTTAACAATGCCAAATGCAATGAACACAATTCGCCCAAACCTTGAATTGCAATCAAAAACAATCCACAGAGCAGTTTTTTAAAATAGACTTATAATAATAATAATAATATATATATATATATCATATTACTCGACAACTTTACTTAGCCCATTTAAAATCGCAAAGACATAACTTATGACATACCCATTTGTATCCCATCTATGCAAAAGCCATATGGAATCCATAGAAAACCCGTGTGTTCATTGATTTTACATGGCTGTTCCGCCAGGAAACCTTCCACCGGGACGTCTGGGTGGACAGCGCGCTGCTTCCAGAAGGGGCCTGGTCCCCCGGAGATCACCCCACGCCGGAGAGATGGCCAGGTGGTTTGGGTTTTCCGCCATCCCCAATGAGAAAAATCGGTGGTAGAAACCATGCACAAATGGTAGGTTTATGATTGGCTTTGCCTCATTGTATATTTGGAAAATTAATGAAAATCACGCCTAAAGTAACGATGGGTTTTCAGAAGGGAAATGATGTGAAATAGCTGGGGATTGGGCTTTCTTAATTCAGCCATGGAGGACCTCAAAAACATCAAACGGTCTTTGCTTTTATTTGAGAGCCGAGCTTTTGGGGTTTTTGTGGGGTCCTCCAGTTTGGTAGAAATGCAGATTTGACGAAGAACGTGGATTGTTTTCAGGATGGTTCAGAATTTCTTCACCGGGTGGGGGTTTCCTGGAAATTTTGCCTTAAACCTCCCAGATAATTAGGATATAAAGGGAACATATGCAGGAAAACCAACATTGCTGCTAAAACGAGGATCCCTCTACACCTTCTTTTTATCCAGCGATTTGACCACGAAAGAAGTACAAATATAAACAATGCCATGAACAGATTCGGCAATTGACAATGGAGCATATGGCCGAGGAATGGGTGTTTAAGAATTTGGGTATAACCAGTATTAATGTATGGCACGTTTGATATATTAGGGAAAGTGATGATGAAGCCAGCATGATTTTCGGACCTCATCGGCTGACTACACACCATGAAATCATCATATGGGGAGTCATTCGAGCTACGAATCGAACGCAGCCAACGGTGCATTTCTGGTTTGCAAACTAGAGCAATTTGCCCAGTGTATCAAAATTGAGCCCAACCCCTCCAGTAACTTGTGGTTCTTTGGGTTGCTCCTTTGGAATCCTGCACGTGACCCAAAAATGGGGTCCCAGGGTTGCACAACAAAAAGTATCAGAAAGTAAAAAATTGGATTGGATACAGCTATGAATGGATCCATGTGCGTGTGTGGGGAATATCTCCGAACCTCGAGTCTGGAGGTACTTCAATTTTTTGTTCAATTCCTAGGCTTGAATTCAATAGAAAGTTATATCAGATTTAGATTTAGATACAGTGAATGATGTTAAATTCTAGGCTTCCTTTAACATTGGCCCTCTATTTATACCATAGCATACCATATTTGGACTTCTTCGTTTTTCCTCATGTGCAGACGAAAGGCCTCCAATCACCCCCAAAAAACCAAGGCCGACCCTGACGAAAAGACTCAACTAAAGTTCAACGTGACCTTGAGTGACTTGGGCGGAGGTTGGTTGAACCCTGAAGAGACTTCCCTAGGAAAATGGTGGTTTTATCATCAGCAAATAAAATAGGGGTTTAATGAGACTTGCCCTCCAAGGAACTAACATAGCTATGGAAAATGGTCCATTTATCGATGATTTACTGTACCTACATACATTACATACATACATACACACACATATCACCGTTTAAAAAGCAGCAATTTGTCCAAAGCTATATATGTTAGATAACCAGTGGACCAGTGGGTATAAGATGGGATTATAATTGTATAAGAGAGATAAGATGGTATTGATCCCATCCCCCTAGTATTCAGCATCCCCATTGTATGGTACCAAATATGTGTTTCGACCACCTACTAAACCATGATAACTCTAGGGGGGTTCATATTAGGGAGAAGGGATGATTGGTATTGAGGCTGGGATAACAATGGTATTATGATACTATTCTTGTGGGACCATCATGTATCCCATCTTATACCACTCTTGTCCCATTGTCCCATAACACCCTCCATAATACAGCACAGTATACCATGATTACAGTATCCCATTACAGTATATCACCATTACTGTATTACACTAAATATCACCTTATATATCATGATGGGCTTGTCATTTACCAATCATAGAAAGTGAGGCTCCCCAGTTATGTTTGTTGGTTACAAACCCCATCAAAACTGTAGCTAAAATACCACATAAACTCTACTCTAGTTAACTAAGTTGTTTGCAACAATTTAGCTATCGTTTGGGGGCCTCACCTTGTACTTTGCTGGGTCAAGCAGCTTGGAAACAGTCGGTGAAAATATGTTGTTTTCCTGTTTTTGCCAGACATGGATTTGTCTGCAAATGGGGTGTGCCGGTATACCTCCTGAATGGCCATCTGAATCGATAAAATATTTATAAACCACAAATGCATTTGGGCGGTACTCTATTTTCAGACGAACCTTTAAACGGAGGAATCTCTTTTGTTTGTTTGTTGTTGCAAGGAATCCTGGCGAAAAAGCCGGCACCAGCCAGCATCCGGCTGAGGGATAGATACGTGGGACTGTTGTTGCAACACGCGTTCATTAGGACCATGTGTCACCCCAATCCTAGCTCGTCTAGTTGATGAGCTGCATCCGGAGTTCCCCCCCCCCACCAAACAACAAGAAAACATCTTGAAAATAGAGACTCCCAGAGTTAGCTTACATAAGGAGAAAATGAAAACCAAGCGAAGTTGCGAATCTAGAAATCTGATACCGTCCTCGAATCGAAAAGAAACAAGATACTATGCAACCGTTTTTGGTATTTGCAGAATGTTGGGTACATGTCTACTAATCACAATTTCCCTAATGTTTTTGCAGACTTATCACCCCACTTGGGTGCGTTTGAAAATGGGACATACCCCGAGGATCCCCCAAGTTATTTTAATTTTCTGATGAAAATCCATCAAAGTTGTTTTCCCTCAAAATTAAAGGTACCAAACCCAGTCATCATGTTGTTGCTTACATCCAATCCCATTATATATACATATATCCAATACATTCCAATACACCAATTAGATAATATTGCTTATATGGAAGATCCATTCTAAACAAGAATATATTTATATTTACATGAATATATATATATATACACATATTATTCTACAATATGTCAATGACATCCTGATTTTAATCATGTCCATTTGCTTTTGCAAAGTCAGTTCCAGGTCCCAGCCTGCCGACTCCACCCTGGAACTGGCAGGTGCCAAGGGCCATCCACAGGCCAAGGACGTCAGCCTTGCTGAACTTGAAGGGCGGCCATGGCTTCCAGAGTATTCTTGGGGGTGCAGTTGAGGCTTAGTTATATATATATATATATCAGTGACACACATATATATATATATATATTCATGGCTATAAGCATGGTGAACTCAAGCCATAAGTTGGGATATAACTGATATAACTGATCTTACAACTATGACTATAATTATATATATATATACACCCACTAAGTTCACTGGAACTGCTGTTCCACATAGACCCCCGAGTTTTACGAAGAAACATGGGAAGAGAATGGGATTGTTGGAGATCATGGGACACAGAACCAACACCATTAGGGGGTGTCTGAAAGTGGGATATAGAACCGCCCAAACGTAGCATTGCGATTTGGAAAGTGACGATTAATCAGTTGATTTAAGGGTATGGAGAGATATGGCAATAGGGATGCCATTTAACACTGACTATGGAATTGCCTTTGCCTTTGCTGGGTGACCCGCCCTTTGGTGGATTGAACGCCGCCCTTCTGATGAATACCCTTCAGCAATGAAACATGGCACTGGAAAGCAGGGTATCCCATTGACAGGCATGGATAAATGGCAATTTGTATGGCAATGGAAAATCCCATTAACAGCAACACATATTAACATTCTATTTGCACACATATAATTATAATCATATGTATACACACACACATATATATATATATATATACATTGGGTTTCCTATTGCCAGATTTGATTACCAGCAGGTAAGGCAGACAGTCGCCGTGCTCAACTGCAAACAATAAAAGGCGTCTATGAAAAGTTGGGTTCCAACGGGTCACCCCATGTCACCCAGTGGTTTCAGGATGTTTCAGGTGAATCAGTTCAGGTGAAACAAATAGCAGCGCCCAAACAGATAGAAAAGTACAATCCTACCGAAGTAGTGAAAAAAACTGAAATTCATGTATACAAACAAATGACTGTGCCTTTCTATCCTTTTGCTGATGAGTTTTTTCCGTGGCAACTCGTTATAACTTGCCCTTAGCCAGGTCAAGCTGGCTTGAGAGCGCCGCCAGCGACGTACCTGGCATACCTATCCCAAAAATGATTTGATTCTGAATTTCTGGGATGTATTGAGGCCCCCAACCAAATCAGCTAAGTGATGTGGGAAGATTGGGGAGTTCGATGAAGTTCGCAATTCTTGCTTGCTTCAGATTGGGACCCCTTCACCGTTACCTGTATCTTTTGCCTCCCTAGGCAACTTAGTTCGCACCCCCATGGGTGTGATGTACAGAAACGGATCGGTGAGTTTCGTGCCGATGGTTACGTGGCGAACGTGACATGCGTCCATCCTTGTCCTCACATAGGCATGGTTCATTTTTTATTCCCAAGACATATCCTCCAAGAGCCTCCAACATGGGATGGGTTCTGAAGAACAACACCCATGGGTGTTTCCAAAACGGCACCTTCCATTTGAAGAATTTGAGCTGTTTGGATCCTGTTTGATGTTGTTTGCTGATGCCTGCAGGATTCCACTAGCCCATGTCACAGCTCAATCAGCCACAGAAAGCATTACCGGCGATGTTTCAACCACCTTTGTGGCGTTGGCGTCGCCAAAATGGTTAAAAATGCGGCGCTGCACAGTTTGTCCAGGTTAAAGGAAGCTGTGAGTTCTTCTTCGGGCGTTTCCATCTCTGAAAATATGAGGGTTGATAGTTTGATAGGGTTGGCCCCGCCAAAGGGCGATATGTTATCTGCAGAAGTATGTGTATATGTATATATATATATATATTTATATATAGAGATAGATAGATAGATAGATAGATAGATAGATAGATAGATAGATAGATAGAGAGAGAAACATTGTATTGAAAGTATATATAGAGAAACTGTTTTTCTGATGTCCATTTTCCACTGGCAAAATCTGACTGTGGTGCACCCCATGGAATTTCAATGATGGCATTGACCACCTGAAAACTCTCATGGGCCAAGGCCAAGAAGTCACGCTTTGGGCGCTCATTTAGGTACCAAAAAACTGAGGTGCCGTAAGATTCTAAGGTAAACAATTGGATGACATACTTCCTTACATGATAAATGCGTGACCAAAAGCCTACATATGTTACTGTAGGTCCTCCAATTCAGGTACCAGACATTTGCAAAAGAACAGACCTCCTGGCAAGACTTGCAAGTCCTACCTCATACAAAAATCATGAAATATCCAGCTGATGGCCCCTGGTTTGGAACTTGGAATCAGAGCAAAAAACTTCTGAAGCGCTTAGTCTTCCTGCAGGTGTCGGCTATGGAACCCTTGGGCCAACCATAGACAGAATTTCTAGGGAATTGGAAGATGGACACAATATGATACAATACATTAACATATTTTTTAACGAATGCAGTCACCGTAATCATGATCGTTTTTCGAGAGAATAATTCTATCATTCATGGAACTCGTGGGAAACCATGTTCCCATTGAACCAGAATGTAAACGTGTGGTATGATTCGGTATGATGATGGGCAGTAACTTTTCATTGTCCCTGACCTTCGGAACTTCGATGGCCTCTCGCAGCTGTTTCGCACCCCTTGCAGAAAAAGGTGCCCAGACACCCCTTCAATGTGCAAGGGAAATGCCACGACTGGGGTGCCCACCTACTTTCATATCTTTCAAATGTTGACTTGGAGCTCTTTGAGGAGCCATTCTAGCCCCAGCCAACCCCCAGTTCTGGACTTGTGTTTGACGCCCTTAGAAAATAATGCAACCGAGAGGCTCACAACCTTTCACAAACCAACACTAGTTAGTCAGAACCCGCCATAGGATACTTGCAACATCTTGTAACATGAGAGGAAAGACTGTTGTTGTTTGCAGAGATCAAGCAAACCGACCTTTTGCAACTCCACCCATGCTTGGTAGCCTATCAAAGCAACCATTTCCAGCGCATCAGACTGCAACCCCTCTAGATGGCCCCTGCAGTTACTTGACTGGTCACAAACTTGACCAACAAAAACAGACACGGTCAAGGGACTGTTGAGGCATCTTACCCAGCTAGTAACCAGTTCCCCTCCAGTGAACCACCATCCTGGTAGCGAAGCCATGGCTTCTTTGCTTCAATGATTCTTTTTTTGTGAATCATTGTGATTTTGTGCAGCTATGTGAGTTTACTAGCCTAAGGCCCAACCCTAAGGCCGTCCAAGGCCCATCGCTGGTGGTGGGGCAAAAAGCGGGCCGTCCGCGAAGGGGTCAAGGTATCCTGGCAGATTGGGATATTGATTGGGATGTTGATACCCTTTGGTAATCAAACGTGGCTAGCGAGAAAATACGGTAGAACATCCCATAGAAATGGAAGTGTTGACCGGACAAGTGTAAGCATGTTGGATTTTCTATTGCCATGTTTGAGTACCGGAGGGTATACTTGGTAGTTCATACCAGGTATCCTCTGGTAATTTCAGCGTTCGCTATGGAAAATCACCTGTTTCAAGTAGGGAGAAGGTCCAGCCACAACCGCTGTGAACTAACCTTGAACCACCAAGTGGAACAAGATTTCGGGAGTTCATGTTCACCAATAGTCGCCACTGCATGCAATTGCAGGGTTTCGACCCACCATGACAGCTCTGGTTTGAATATGGGATACCCTATTTTCCACTTAAAGATTTTACATCATGTGTCCCATTTAGATTCTAGATATTGCGCGAAAAGAAGGTACATTTATTTGGGGCACAGTTTGCTGAAGCCTATTTCTGATCATATCATTAAAAGCCAACTCGTCCAGGTCATCCATACTATATTATATTCATCATAAGGTCACTGTATCCAAGAATTATCCAGGATCAACCACTATTTCAACATTGAATCCCATTAAGCCCCATTAAATCCCATTAAATCCTATATGCTATTTGTTTGCTGGCCCATCCAGAAATGTGGTCAGACGCCAGGTATGAATGGCCGGAGGCGCTCTCACGGCTCTTTGCTACACCTGCTGCCCCTTTCTCTCAGATGCTCGATGGAGCGTGGATGGTTGGGGGGTCTGAAGGCCCCATGTTGTGCTTTCCCAGCATGTCTGTGTGTATGCATATGTATGATTATAATATATATATATATACACATGTTATAAATAGTATATCATGTAATATTGGTAAAACTATAATAAAGCATCCCCAATTTCACCATAAATAGATGGAATGGATGATTTATGATTGTTTTACCCACATTATACACTAATATTAGGCAATACCTTATGAATTAGATTCTTACAGCATACTATTAACAATACTAATAATAGTTTATATTTATAATCAATTATTATACAATGTAACCTGATATTATTAGCAGTATTGTTGTAGGTTACTGTTACAGCATATTTATCAGGTTACATACTCAATCAACTATTATGTAGCATGATTAATTAGATATCATTATCAGGTTACATACTCAACTCGCCGAGGAACTCTTAAGCCCTCGAGAAGTGTTGGCGCTGAGTTTGGGGGCTCAGGGCCTGGGGTTTCGATTGGGGTGAAGGCTTTGTTCGTGTTGATCCCATGGGCTTTTTTGGTCTAGGAAAATGGTGGTTGAACCATCAACAGATACGGATTTACACATTATATACATATATATCATAAATAAACAAACAAACAAATGTGTCAATTGGCATGGGGATTCTTTTTAATGAATTAATGGGACTTACCCTCCAACAAACCAACACAGCTATGGACAATGGCCCGTTTAGTTCGATAGTGGTGATTCCAATACCTTTATTAGTTTGCCAGCAAGATTGAGGGACAAGCATGGGTGATAAAACTCGGCATTTTGGGGGCTTGCCTGAAGTTGTTGGGGTGTTTACGCTACATGGGATATGATGGGAAAAATAAGTTTTGTTGGAATTTAACTGTGATAGTCATTTCTTGTAGCGGTTCGGAGCCGCTATGGTTGTATAGTTGTATCCATATTCCCCTAACGTAAATGCGGAGCCAAGGACCTACTAGGACTTCCCAAACCACATGATAGTACAGTAGTATTCATTTGAAGGAAGGATGTCTTAGCAAATGTCCCAGAATTGGTTGCGGGCAACTTGATTGATTTTGTAGAACATATGTAGAACAGAAACGCCTACAGTATCTTACATGGGGAATATCCTCCGGTATCCTCCGGTCAACAAACGTGTCAAAGCAAAATCCCCTATGAAGATTTACTGAGAAAATCATCAATCCAAATTGTGGATTTCCCATTGCCACGTTGGATTACCGGAGGGTATCCCCCATTACTATCCCATGAAACGTCCATTTGTCCCATTCATATCCCATGAAATCTCCATTGGTCCAATGAATATCCCATGATATCACCATGGAATCACATGAACAAATCCCATTAAATCCTGTTGAATCCACGGATCTCCGTTCTGCCACGGAAGAACCACGTGCTTTGACACCAACCAAGGTGTCACCGTTTTACTAACCATTGCAGCGCTGACGCTTGGGCTGAGAATTTGATGGGTTTTACCATGAAACATCGTGAGTTGATGGCATATGAATCGGCATAACTCATGATTTCAAATTTTATAGCTAGCCAACTACAACTCAATTAAGTCGCAGACAAAATCAGATCTCCGCTGGAAGAAATTCTGAGAAATTGGTAGATAATTGTAATTATTCGCTTTGAAAGTGCCATGTGTTCTTTCCATGCGCGACCACGGACCTGTTACCTGAGTGTCAGAACAACCTGTTGTGGATTAATTAGAAGGTTTTGTACTTGGCAAGCAGGCGTAGGAGTACGCAGGGGACCTCCACTGGACAAATCTTCGAAAATCCAAGGCTGGCTGGTGGGATGGTAATGCCAAGTGACTCATGTGAAATTCCCGGATCAACTTGACACTACTTCCGACTGCCAGTCGACCATCCGAGGCTGTTCGGGCTGGCCAGTGGGCAGAACAGCCAGGTGCAGGGGGCCATCAACTTTCCAGGTGTGACATAGCATGACATGGTATATATGGTATGGGACTATTGACTACGCAATGAAAAAACAGACGAAGCACCGGGTGCACAAAAAGGTGTTCCTATACATGGTCCTTGTTTTTTTCTTCGAAGGTTGCAGCATCCTTCTCAAAGATGAGATCAGATTAGATTTTGCATAGATTTCGATTTTGATTAGATGAGATCACATTAGATATATAGATAAATAGATATAAATAGATATAAATAGATATAAATAGATATAAATAGATATAAATAGATATAAATAGATATAAATAGATAGATAGATAGATAGATAGATAGATAGGTAGATAGGTAGATAGGTAGATAGGAGGTAGATAGGTAGATAGGTAGATAGGTAGATAGGTAGATAGGTAGATAGGTAGATAGGTAGATAGGTAGATAGGTAGATAGGTAGGTAGATAGATAGACCACCTGAGGTCAATGTCCTCATTTTCTCCTCATCTCGGCAGGTCGAGCTGACCCGCTGGTCCAAGGAAGACTGGCGAGAGTCCAGCTGTTTGGTCCGGCAGGCACGGAGACCTTGGGGATTTTTCGTTACCAACGAAATGCTTCAAGTGGTTGGTGATGGGACAGAAATGAATTGTTCAATGTCGTTTAAGCAACAAGAATGATGGTGTACAGCGGGGAGAATGTGAGATATACATGTTTATATATATAATGGGGATAATACCTGGAGAAATTATAAAGATCTCACTGCGACCTAACTATCTCAGCATATCTCAGCATAGTCTCTCTAAAGGTTTGAGAATTATTTGAATTTGTCCAGGTTATATTATTGGATCTTTATATAATGATTTTTATTGAAACATCTGCAGGAAACCAATAGTTTTCACCACCCCAAAAAAACGGAGGTTTCCTGAACATTTTCTCTTAAACCAATTCCGTGAGCGAGGAAATGGGATTGACACATCAAAATAAGGCAACCGTTTTTCCTCTCATAGTGAGGTTGGATCGGAAAAAAAAAGGATCTTCAAAAGCGGGGGGTCGGCCACGTCACAGGTGGGGATCGCATACACGGGTGACTGCAATCTCCACATGGACGAGGGAGTGGCCTTTGATTATGGCAAATGGCCTCCAGTGGCCCGGCTGGATGGTGAAACTTGGGGTTTTTATGGGGGATGGTCATTGCACAAAGCAATTAGAAGTCAGCATATAGCATCTCTTTACCATGGCACTCCACTGGATGATGAAGAGTGGCGCGAGTTGGATTGATGGTAATTAGTCTGGTAGTCCATGTCCATTTTGGTACTTGAACATAGCTATGGAACGGGGCCCAGTTGTAGATTTTACTGTTTTCAAAAAAATGGTGATCTATTAGCTAGATGAAAATTCCAGAGGGTATTGAAAGTGTAACAATGTGAATGAAAGAGGGGCCCGAGGGTCCATGGCCTTCGGATGGACTGCTGCTAAGGTGAAAAAAAGCAGCGCTGAGCCTTGGTTTTGACATAGGTTGCCGGCAGTAGCCTCCTGGACGTTTTTGAGATGAGCAAGTCCGGATTCTCATGGCAACCCCGCACAAACAGCCCCCCCTTGGCTGTTGATCATTGGGGGGTACCATTTTTAGTAGATAGAGAGCATTTTTTTCCCCACGATTTGGTAGCCGCCCATTAGGCCTGCAGAGAGGCTTCCTGGCCCTGCATGCGAAACTGTTTGTTTTTGCCTTTGCCTGTGCACTATACTTGTTGCGCATGAGTAAAGTTTCATTCATATCTCAGCTCACTATTTGGGAGTACACCCCCCAACTATATAATCAACCAGGTTTTTTTAAGCGCAGGATTGACATTACGGAGTTTACTGATTCTATATCAAAATTATTTTTGAGATGATCCATACAATATATATATATATAATTGTATATACATATATGTTGCATATTTCTGGATATCTCATATATGCTAATGTGTCTATATGGGATCTTTTTTTTAAAAACAGTTCCATCAGCACTCGAAGCGGTCCAATCATTGACTTGGACAAACATGTAGTCATAGTTGGATGATGCAATTGCAACCGCTTGCGCTAGCAAATTGCCCTTGACAATGGGAGTACCGGTTTTGTTGATTTGTAGCCACTTGCAGTATTCCAATGGTGCCAATACATTTTCCTGGATGTGTCGGATCAACACCCAACCTCAAAGCCACACGGCTACCATATCGTATTTTAGATTTCGATGCGGAGCTTAGAGAATAGTCAAATTGAGTTGAAGGGATGTTGAAGGCTTAGTTGATGGTTTCGGTGGTTTCAATCACTTGTCGATGTTCATTTCAAGCATGGCAATGGAAAATCCCTCATACAGTTAGGTTCTAATGGGACCATCATCTGCAAATGGGGGGAATTGAATGGAATTTAACATAATTTAACTATTGCCACTGGTGAATCCTATTTTGACTGGTTTAGTTTCAAGGTGACAATGAGTACTGACATCCAGAATGATGCGGATATCATCTATGTCCAGCAGTGACTTACCTTCCGCATCCGACATGGCAGTGGAAAAGAAATCCGCTTGTGAAGTGCTATGCCTACTGAAAATCTGGATGTCCTATGTCCGAGTAAAAAATCATCAGACTGACTGGGAGCATCTTTGGGCAGTAAATTCTGGCAAAATAACTGCCGAAAATAGCCATAAAATCCGCGGATGTGCGTTGCCAGATCAAACTGCAAAGAGGCTAAAACAAAAAAAACATGCTGGTAAATTCCAAGTGTCCGTTATGTTTCACCATTTCAACTCCACATTTCGGTATTTCTTCTCGTCAAAAAAATGTGTTTTGTTTTCGGTGTCCCCTCCAGTTGCCCCAGTTGCATCCCTTAGGAGGCGCCTGAATATGACTACGCAGAGTGTCCCGAGGCCGATCAGCCGATCCCACCAAAACTCTGATGCATTCACCATTGCCGTTGGTTTTCGGTAGGGATTCACTTGCGAAATGGGAAACGACCATTTCATTCGAAATTTCTGGTTGTTTGGGGCTTCCAAGTGAGTATAAGTCTTAAATCAGTATACTGTAGTATAATTTCAGCTTTGGGACCTGATAGTTTCACATGCAAGTGCAATTTGCATAGATGGGTTTTATCGGGCAGCGCGCTGGGGACTGATTGGATCCATAGAACTGGGAACATGAATCTGTCTGACAGTCTGACAACAGGAGCACCGGGCTACCCCCAAAAAATGATGGTGAAGAATGATTCTCCCGAATCATGGCGGTAAACATCGGCCCAGGGATGTGGGATTGGGGTCGACATTTTTGGGCCTATGGAGGAATACGATTTATCCCCTGTGAAATCCAACTTTGCATTTGAACGGTCCCCCCTTACGTAGGATTTTCCCCGTGAACATGGTGATTCTCGCATGGCATGATTGACTATCAAAAAGTTAATAACAAATATGCTACTACAACTAAAAATATCAACGTCATTTGTTGTGTGGGGTGCAGGCTCTGAGGGTAGGCACTTCAACAGGAACAATAGTTATCTATTCCAGTTGCTGGCATCGAATGAAATCCCTTGATGGCTGAGATATGCTGAGATGTTTCAAACTCGGTGGGTTGCTTTGCTCATGGACCTCTTTTTCTTTGGGATGATTCCATTTCTTTGCATCCACATGGCACTTTTTCATGCTTAGCCAGGAAGATGGCTGGATCCCACGACATTCGTCATGATAAGTCCTGATCCATGGAGAATTTCCCATATGTGTCCATAGTTCCACTTCCGGGTGAAACAACACCCAGCCAGCATGTTCTGAGTCAAGAGATCCCAAGTAGAACGCCATCTCTCCTGGTTCTGGGCCGTTAGATTTGGTGACGTCCAGGCGTTGACGTGCTCGGTTGCTTGCCTGGAAGATGGGGGAACTGATCCGGATACACTCCAGTTAGAATGTGTAGTGTTAAGACGCATGAAAGCCATGGATAGAAAGAGGATTGGCATGTGCTTTTCCTCAAAAGGCTAGTTGGTCCAAGAATGTGTGAAGCGCTTCACTGGCTGCGGTCAATCGATGAAGGATCCAGCTGTGCTGATACGGATGATGGTCATCGAAGTTTCCTGAGTTACGGGCAAGGATTTCAGGCTGAAATGATCCGTACATGGAATGTGTCCGCATTGATGGGTTTGGCTCTGTTTGTAGAGCCTGAGTCATTTGCTGTTGACAGATTCAGATGTTCAGGAAACCCTCAGGAACCCCCTCAGGAAAGTTTAATGACTTCGGAGTGAATCAGAACAACTTGAAGCTTAGATGGTAGGAGACCATTCTGCGGGTAGTTCTTGGTCCCCCAAATGTGGGTAGATGGCAGGTGAACACCCCAAAGAACCTGTTCTATTTTGGCACACACACACACACACAGACACGAGGGCACAAAGCGTTCTACCCACACATCCATTCCTTGAACATGTTCCAAAAGTTTCCCGGAATTGGATGCTGTGAAAATGTTCAAGGACACCCTGGCACATTAAAAAAAAGAAACAAGTTTTCCTGAAGATTTTCCCTTCGAATCCTTTCTAAATTGGGGAAGCCATGATCCATGCTGTGCTGTCGTCTACGGCACCTAATCCTGGCTGCTGGCTGTTTGATTTGCGCGCAGCTTGGGGTCCAATTCTTTTGGGCATGGAGAGTGGGACCCAAAGGAGCAGACCCAGGGAACACCAGGCCGGGCTGGGCGGAATAAATGGACCATGTGTTCAATTATACCGCGCGGTCATTCAACATAACTATGACTGATACTATGGACAACTGCCCATTTAGTTATATAATTCGATGTTTACCTCTTTCCAACATGTTTTTTTTTTTCAATATATGATATATGTGTGTCACATTACCGGAGGGTGTTTCGTTTCTTTAATTCCTATATTTTCCTCGGAGGGCCGTCCTTAGGATCTCCAAACTTTCCCAAAGAACCCCAAAGAGGACCCTCCTTGCTGGCAACGCCACACGCCCCATGGAACCCAACGGAGCTGCGGCATCCGAAGCATCCGGTGCTTCAGTGCTGGTCCTCATGGGTCCGGGCTCCACTTTCGAGAGCTCAGAGTTGCTGCTGAACGTGGCCTTGGCATTGCAAGGCCTGGGCTTCCAGGTGCGCGCGCTGGCGCCAACTGATGGGCCGCTGCAGGAGTTGCGGAGGGTGGGCCTTGAGGCCAGGGCTTGGGGATGATGTTTTCCCCCCTTTTTTTTGTTTGTTTGGGTGGGGGAAGATCACCTGAACCAAGGGTTATTGGTTAAGATTCTGCCTCTAGTGGTTGGGTGATGTTTGAATGGAGACGTCACCTGTAAGGCGCAGGTTTGCCAAGATCTCCAGAAGCTGGCGCTGGGAGAGGAACAGCTGAGAGGGGAAGACAGTCTGCAGAGCCTGATCTTACGGAAGTGCGAGGTTGAGGCCCAAATCTTCATGGTCTTCGGTGACGTTTGGGCCTGGGCTATCGCCAAGCACCGAAAGGATGAGGCCGGCAAGTTGCTGTGGTTCTTGTTTCCACTGGATCGCTGTAAGGGTCTGCAGCCTGATGCTCTGACCCAGCGTGCTGTTGCCTTGGCCGATCATGTGATTTTCCTTACTGCTGAAGAACGCTCAGCTTGGCAGCAAACCAGTTCATCCAAATTCCATCTCTTCCGGCCATTTGTGGATGTTACTTGGAGTTGAATAAAATTCTTTCAGTTTGAATGTTCGAAGCTGAGGTAACTCTATGATGTTGATGTGGTTTATATGTTTTGTATGTTTTTGGTTGGCAGATGCCCCCCCTCTTCTGCAAGCTCCGAACATGGTCATGGATCAGGCTGTCCGCCTCTCGCACCGGTTGATCCGATGGACACATGTGGAATTTCAAAAGTTCTTCATACAAATATGACCAAAGAACCTGCAAACCATCTTAATCTTATTTGAAAACCTGACTATGTAATGCTATGTAATACTATTATTATTCATGACTATACAATTGATCTTAATTCTCTTTGGACCATTTTGGACCCGTTGCGGGTCCAGAATTGGAGGTTGACCGACTCCACTTGGTCCGTGGTGATCTCTCGGGACGCTTCACGGTGACCTTGGAGAACGCTTGCTGTGACTACGGGCAGATTCAAGGCGCTCTTGGCGCTCTTTCCCAAAGATTTGGCGCCAACTGGCTGCTGGTCGTCCTTGCGACCTGCGAGATCGACCAGTTTCCCAGTCACCAACAGTTCCTGTTGATTAAAGACAAGGAGCTCTTTTATCAACACATGCGTGGTGCAAATCTGTATGTATAAGCCTCAGTTGTTAGCGCAAAGACATGTACGATTTTGAATGGCAAAGTGGTAAACAAAACCAATAGCTCCCATTTCCGATCATCTCACACAAGAAAAGTCTACACTACGCCAATGGCAACAGTTTTGGGCAGATAGGGTAGATGATGTGGGACTCAGCAAATAGGGACGTTCAAAAACACATGGGCTTTACATCATCAGGAAAGGCTCTTCTTGTCGCGACTTCCATGGTGAAATGAACGTAAGAGCTGCTGAAAGGATCTTCAAAGCGGTAGTTCTTTTAGACCAGTCACTGGAGACTTGAGAGATGCAAGGCAAGCACCCAAGCCTTAGAAGGTAAACAGACTAAAAAGACTGCGGGCTTCACTTAGATGCCCCGTTTCGAACATGAATGCCGGAAAAGAAAGACAGCCAGCCCAAGCCATCCCCCACGGGTTGGTGATTCTGAGGTTCCTCCCTTGGAAATGCATTTTTTTTGGTATTGCGGTATTTCCCAGGATAAAGAGCGGTATCAGTTGTGTGAGCCCTACCCTCCCTCTGTATTCCACAAAAACTGAAACTGGTTTTGGAGATTTTAGTCCGTTCCGTCGGGATTTTCAGTTTTTGTGCATGACTCAGTAGGGTCTGTCACAGTCATCTCCCGCAGAAGACTACAACAGATATTGACACTTTTGGCCCGGGGATCAACAGAGCAGCAAGCTAGTGATAGCATGTTGTAGCAACCTCCAGACAAATATAGACAAATATTACAGTTTAATACTTGGAAATTAATTATACAAAATTATACATGGGGGAGTCATTATTTCTTCACATCCTGGGAAAACCAGATTCTATCTTTTCGTTCAGATACTGACACCCAGGTCAGCTTGGTCCCTTCCGGACCTTCCCTGAGTACTGCCTACGCTTCCTCCCTTGGCATCCCAAGTTTAGCCACCTCCAATGATCAGCTGCTGAGAATTGGTCGGGATGGTTACCTGCTGCCGTCCCAAGATATGTTGCCCCAATTCTTGGCCAAGATCAACACCTCGGAGCTTCGGAATGTGGGAGAAATGGGCTTTGCTTTAGAAAGGCTGATCCTTTCTTTTCCTTTTTGTGCATCTATAATTTAATCAACAAAAATAACGCTGGGATTTTACTGTACCATCTTTTTATATCTTTTTCCTGTTGTGGATCAGCAAATCCCAGGCTTGTCCGCGCGAGAATCCGGTAACCTCCGCTTCAGTATGGCTGCGGGACAGACGAGGTTGGGCTTCTTGATGGATTCGCTGCAGAGAGCGGAGAAAACGCCGCGTGGGACGCGGATCGCACTGTTTCTGCAGATGCATAATGCCAGTCTGTGGTGGTCCTTGTTCCTCGCTGGTTGACGTGCATGCTTTCAGTGGTACACTTTGTCTTCTTTTGGACCTTTTTCAGCTTTTTCACTGTAATCATGTATTTATAGGGATTGATGGTGGTAAATAATCCCTATCCATCAGCTATTCTGCTCCATCACCACTAGCTGACAACCTTTTTTGAAGCTAATGTCGCAATAGTTTGCACAAGTTTTACTCAAATTTGCATCTTGGGGGTTGCTACTTCCAGCATTTTCACTGCTATTTTCGAGCCTTTTTTCTAAAAGCGGGCCCCAGGTCTTCAACTCTAAGTTGATGAACATATACACAACTACAATAACTATAGGGTTTACACTTTACACCAGATACAACATTATTTATATCACGCAGTATCTCATGATATATAATGATATTTATCAATTTTTCATGGCAACACTTCCCAACTTAGCATTTTTATGTATTTTTTCCGTTGGGCACCACAGGTCCTCCTGCATCGAAAACGTCTTGTTGGCCGCTGCGCCGTCGCGCAGCGTAGACCTCTTCGTCATCACTACGTCCTTGGCCAGCGCGGCGACGCTGCGCAGTCTGGCGGGTGGCCTGAGGAAATTTGGAGCCCTGAGACATGTGGTGGTTGCCTTGGGAGCCAATAAAGGTGGGGCGGGGGATAGGGCTGGGGGATAGGATGGGAATCTTTGGTGATGTCTTTTTTTGTAATTCCATCATTTGTAAATATCAGATTTAGTTAACGCATTTGCTTTTGATGGTGGCTTTCACTATGTAATATAGTACTGTGCATCATTGTGTGCTGGTTTCAATTTTCCCTCAAATCCATCCATTGAACAAAACTGGAAGATCATATTCCCATGGTATTTCAATTATATTCCCATATATCTTGGTTAAATCACAATCCTCCATTTTCACTGGAATCCGGGCAAAAAAAGGCCCATAGCTTTAATCATTGGGTTGGTTTAAGGGAAGATTTACAGGTTTCACCCTTAAAAAGTTGCTGGTCAAAATCCTATGGTTTCCGGCGAAGATTTTCCCAACAAAACCAACCAATGAAGTCATCGAGTGGCTGAGAGTTACCAGAGGTGCAGACATCGGCCTCTTCCTTCAGCAGTTGCTCCTGAACGTGGATTTGCAGCTGGAGGTGAGCAAACGGTAAACCCGGCACACCACAGATTTAGTTAGGGGTTGTCTAATAAAGCAATGCTATGTAACCAACTATATTTTGATGGTTTATGCCACCCATTTATGGTGAGTTTGGGGATGGGTTACTAGTTCTTACGAAGATTATGTTTAGATATGTTTAGTATGAATATGTATGAATCATCCATTCTAGAGGTACCCAATATTTAAATATATTTATATAATTTATGTGGTATGTGAAACTAACCCACTTCTGCTGGAGTCATGGAACTGGGAAAATCTGACCCTTTGAAGTTTTTAAAACAGTCCTGTGGAAAATCACCACTTTGAAGAACCGTAAATCAGCGAAGTAACTGGTCCATTTAACAATTACCGGAGTGTATCTCTTTGATTCTCTTTGGACAATGAACAGAAACCAAAGAATAGAAACTAGCAACTAAAGAGCTACTAATTCAAATGGTTCCACAACATTAAACACTGGCACCAAAAAACAGGAGAGAGAGATTTGAGTCCTAGATGTGTGGTAGCTCACTTGGACCCAAAGTCTTGGCCAGGTTCCAGCATTGTTTGGAAAACGCCTGGTTTCAACCGTAGATTTTCTATGATTTTCCCTTCAACCCCTTGAGGTTGGTGAGAAAAAGAAGGAATTTCATCCATTGGAAAACCAACCATTTGTAGATGGTAAATCTGTTCAACGCGACTTGGATGATGGTAAATGTATGTAAATGCTGGCATGTATCCTTGTATCCCATGCATGGGGCCAAATCAAGTGATGATTTCACTTGATTTCTGTCCAAATCCAATTGCATCAGATCCTTCTGGGTTAGTAAAACAGTCTTTCATATCCATTTTATAGCCCCATGTCATTGGTAGTCATACAGTCCTTTAACAATTTAAGGGGTGTATACTATGTAGATATGTTTTATTCATGGGCCCACGAGGTTCTTCAACTGTAGAAAAACAATGTTCAAAATTGATTAAAATATAGCCACTTTAAATCCTATTGCGGGGGATGCAACACATATGTTTACCAGTCAGTATGCAGTATGCCTATATATCCATTGACACCTGCACTTTTTTCCACCAACAAAAACACAATTTTCCTTTATATACCATTATATATATATATACACCCATGTGCAAATTTCATGGATCTCTCAAATGTTAACCTGTCTCCAACTAACACAAACCCTGCCATGGGAGTTGGAAGGCTACTTTCCAACCTGCAGATGGGGAGATCTCAGGGTAAACAAACAGTTGGGGGGATGGTATTGTCCAATACTTTTTATCGATTTGGGTCCGTGTCATTTATCCCATGTGAACTGGTCTTGAGTCAATCTTTCGACTGGGGTATAAATCATTTATGTATCCAATGTTTAGCCGAATTAGTAGACATATCCATCATTCACCATCATTCACCATCATTCACCATCATTCACCATCATTCACCATCATTCACCATCCTTTGTGGAGTGAGAGTCCCATGGAAAGATGAGTTTCCCTTTTACATCCAGTTAAACTAAATGTCCATGTAGTTTGCGGCATTCCCCAGCGGCCCGGCATGTTTCATTACTACTTGGAGTATCGTCCCGCGAATGGTCACTGGGACGATCCTCCAAGTCACCAAAAATCCGTAGAAAATCACCATGTTCCAGCACCATTCGTTAAGTCACCATATGGCTATAAGTCAAAACCCTGGTACCGTTCGTGAACATCAAAATAGCTGGGATTTATGGATGTTCATCCCACTAAAATGGATAATCATAGGTTTTGACTCCACCCCCATATTGGTCACCATTAGTTGAGATCTCCGTGCCTTAACTCCGCAGGTGGATCTCATCTTTAAGCTGCACAGCAAGCGCAAGGAGCTCTGGCGCAGTCTCCTGGTGGACTCGCTCTGCGGCTCCGTGGAGGTGGTGAGGCGAAACGTGGAGGCCATGGAGAGGAGCCCCAACATCGGCAGCTGGGCGCCCAAGGGGTTGAGAAAGACATCTTTGGGTTTTTCTTGTTTAATGATATTTAAAGTCTAACTTGAAAGATGTGGGGGTTGTGGAAAAAAGCCTAACAACTTTTTGGGTTTAAGACAAAACGACTGTCGTTGTTTTTTCTTTGGTTTTTGGTTGGGGCATCTCCAGCATTTCTTGGGGAGTGAAGTTGAAAGGGCAGTGGATGGGGTGGGTTGAATGACTTGGGGCCACGGAAAAGGGGGCTATATGTGATGGTGCATGCCACCCAAATATTGCAATTAAAATTGGGAAAGTGATCATAAGCCAGTGGATTTAAGAGCAAACTACTTCCAGACGAACCCAAATAAGGGCATGATTAAAACCCAAAGACAAAACCATGTAGTGTTGGGCATTGGCTGTGTGATGATCCGGATCCTGAATGATGAGGCCCAGGGAACCAAAAACGTTTTTGAATTTTTAAACAAAAAAATGACCTATTTTGCTGATTTGAGGAGTCAAGTGCTATCCAACGGCGGTTTCGATGATGTAGTTGTTATGATTTATTCCTTTCCATCCTTGACACTGAGAGTATGCTTATCACCCCACTTTTGCGCTGTTCGCCGAGGCATCATCGGACCCTCCAAGTTGACCTGGGGACCGGATTCGCAGTCCTTCATTGAACTGAAACTGAAAAAGAAAGGCTTCAATGAAGTGGCCTTGCGAGGGATGAATACCACCTGGGCCGTGCTTGACACAGGTTCCAAGTTTCCAGACAGGAGCCCTGGCTTCGGAACTTATCGGAGCTGGTTAGCCGGTGAGCGTGATGACCAAATTATAAATGGAATATCCCAGATAGAGGAGTTACCAACCAGGTTTCCTAACCAATTACCAAGTATAACTGCACATCTAAGCAGAACATCATTCATTTCATTCTTGGGCCCCTATAAGTCAGCAGGCTTGCAGGTTCCTTCTCCTACTTCAAGCGATTTCGTACCCCACATAGTGATGGCTAACGGAGTCCCATCTCAGCCGTCCATTAAGCAACTGCAGGTTCTCCTGGTGTTTGCCAGTCCTCTGAGCCAGTTAACAACCTCCCAAAGAGCGGGAAACCCCCACTATAAACCCCAAAATCGGGATCAAATCCTACTTAGAAAACATCACTCAACATCACTTAACATTATACACTTTACATTGTATATACTTAACAATATATTTGACCATATACTAAACAGTATACTTAACAATATATTTATCAATATATTCAACCATACACTCAGCATTACACGTAACATCACCTGACTCCCCTCAGGAAGCATTGGATCATTTGCGCCGGCACTTTCTTCTGGCTCCGGGCCTCATTTCTCTCCTCTTGGCAGCGGATGATCCTCCCCGCAGTACCTCGGATCTTGGCGCTCTCGGGGAACTACTCCACGGGCTGCGACAAGGCGAAACCTGGCGGCCAGGTGGGTTTTTCATGGTTTTTCGGGAAATCTGCAGTGAAACGTGAGGTGAAGAATGGCTAATGGCTGAGAATGAAGAATGATATGGTCAATCATATGGTTAATGTTAATAATTGTTGATAATTGATAGTGGTTTTACATGAGAATCATGGGATATTTCATGGTTGGTAATTGTTTAATGATGATTCATGATTAACAACATGATTAACACTGAGAAATAATGGCTAGCAATGGGGTATTTAATCGAATATTTAATGGGTACATTGCATGGTATATTTAGTGGGATATGTAGTGGGACATGTAATGGGTAGTTAATGGAATATTTACTGGGACATTTAATGGGGCAACCCTCCGGCAAACAAACGTGGCTAGCTTGGAAATCCAAACTAGATGGAGGCTTCGTTCACTGGGAACATAATTGTACTAATAAATTGATCAAATTGGACTTTTTCCAGTGCTTGATTGATTACGCGAGGGTGGAATTCCAACTACTAAACTATGAATAGATGATTAATTATGAATGATGATTTCAAAGTAATCCTGCCGTATAATTTGCTATAGATTAGTTTGATTTTTGCATGTCCAACCTACAAGGTAAAAGGTAAAATCAGTGAAAGTTGTTCAATGTAGTTGTTAAATGTAGTTTCAAAACTTGAATCGTTGGCATTTTCAATTTCAACGAATGGTTGATTAAAGTTTCACTGGGGGATGGGGCTTGGGCACAGACTAGTTGGTAGTTTCAACTATATACCTTGAGTTACTGATTTCTACCTAACTTGAGTTCGTTGATTTATTATGTTGGTTTTGATTAGTTGATTTGACTTCGTTGGACCATATACTAGGCCAACCTTGGGTGGATAGTTTTCGTTGCAGAATGAACGTTCATTGCCCCCTTGCAGATAGTTTAAGAGAGGCGTTGAGTGATCCCTCGCCAGTTTCATAGGGATGCTACCGTTTGGTAATCAAACATGGCAATTGAACATCCTCTAATACTGTATGCTTGAAGCCCTTCTTCGAGTGGGAAAATCATTGAACTAAATGCGGGGTTTCCACCAAGCCAGGTCTGAGTGCCAGGGGGCCTCTAGTTTTTTTGGGTTATTTCTCACATTAAATCCTCCAAGTTTGGGTTATTTCTCACATGTTCCCACGTGAATCCTCTAGTTTTTTTTTCCTCTGAATTCTGAATTGTGTTTTCATCACATTTTTCCACATAGGCGTTGAATCATCCCTAATAAGATAGTTTCATAGGTCTTTGACACATCCTCCAACTGTTCATATTGTTTTTTCTCGATGTTTTGAGATTTATTCACATGTTTTCCACATGTTTTCATATCTTCTCTCACATGGACCAAGGAATGTGACCACCTGTTTGTTGGCCGTTGGCCTAGAAAGAGTGCTACCCACTTTGATCAAAGCATCAGGGGGCCGCGTGGTGGAAGCTGCAACCCTAAGAAGTCCCAAATGACCAATCTTGCTGCATGACGGCGGCATCGAAAAGGAAGGATCAATGGATTGTTGTACAGAACAACCTACCAAAAGTAGATGGGACAGGTATTTTGAAAAAAGATGGACATGGACACAACTATATGTTTGTTGAATGTTGAATGTTACATTTCTATTTCTATTGTTTTGATTGGTTTATAGCAACCTCTGCACCAAAATAGGAATGTCATTTATTACCATATATATATATACTATGTAGTGGTATGACAGGTTTTTATCTTTTTGAGGGAAAGCTTTAATACAGCATTATATATATATATATATATATATGTTCTATAGGGGTTTGGAATGTTTTGCAAAAGGAAGGAACAATGGATTTGTTGCAACTTCCAGAAAGGAGAATATATATATTTGCCATTACAAATCACTTTTCTAGTCCTGGAAATTTTGAAGGGGAAAGATTGAACACAGCAAAATTTCGTGAGTTTGTTTTTTCTAACGAAGATGGGTAGAAAAAACACATGGGTTTAGCTTGGTTTCAGTAGTGAAAGATAGTTCCGATTCACAGCAATACCTGTGGAACATACATGTTTGTCCATGTCTTGGGAGAAAGCTTCAAAGGTGACCCCCCCTTATTCATAAGGGCTTAATAAGGGCTTATCAACAACCAACGGCCTGCCAACAACAAGTGCACTTCCCTCATCTATTGTTGGGAGGGTCGCCAAAATTATCAACCCATGTTCTAGGAAAATCAAATATCTTTGGGAGAAGTGAACATGATTGAGAATCAACGGTAGTTCACATGCTCACCGCCCCCGAGGCCTCAAGCCCTTCGACTCCCGAGCTTGCGATTCTCACCGCCGAGCCCCGGCAGGGTATCAACATGCCCAGGCGGTGGAACCGCCCGGACGACGCGGGGATGCTGGAAACCCCGATGTTTGGGTGGTAACTTGTTGTCAATTATGGTGAAATCCCAGCCAGAAGGAATGGGTTGCAGTTTTTTTTGTTGCAGATGGAATCTCCAAAATCTCTCGTGGTAACTTTCTGGCTGATTTCGTGTGTGGTTTCGGACAGCACAAACATGGGATAGTCATCCCCCAATGTCAAGTCTTTGGCCCCATCGGCCATAAAGGAACATGGGGCATGGGGAGAGTTGCCGATAGTTTTTATGGATTTCAAGGGTGGGAAATCCCCAAAACGAAGTGACAAATACGTGCTTGATGGATAAATTAATGTAGTTGAAATAGGTCTAACACACGTAGCATGGGGTAGTGAAATGAAGCTAGGGCAAGGCCGCGATAGGTGGATTTTTGTTTCTTGGGTATAAGTTGATTCAACGGCATAATGCAAAAAGAACTAGTTCTTTCCCCATCCATTCAGGAAATTCAGGGAAGAGTAGTCACTTAACAACGAAGGGACGATCGGATACAGGATACTACAGGATTGCTAGAGGGTTCCATGAGTTTGCCATGGCCTGGATCCCCAAATGGCTTAATGAACCGCTATGAGCTCGACCCTTTTATCGGCGTAAAAGAGCGCTGAAATGGTGATCGTTTCCCTTTTAGAACGCCTTCCCCAAGAAGAATTATATGGTGAAATGATGTGAAATGAACAATTATTTTGGTCGGATTTTCATGGATGTTCATGGGTTTTCCACTTTCTGCATCTTTTTGTAGTGTGAAATCTAGCCCCTTCCACCTGCGCCAACCATCGGAATGCAGGTACAACCTAGTGGCGTGTCACAATAGTTGCGTGGACGCAGTGGTGGTGCTGGTGGCCTGGTAAGTGGATCTCAACTAGATTTGGAGGTTCCTAAGGGGATATACCCCCAAATCAAGTCATTAGACCGTGACTATTGAAACCATTGTGATGACTTAGGGCTCCCTCAGTTCAAGAAACCCCGAGTTGTAGGTGTTTCTTTCCTCTCTGTAGATGATTGGTTATATGCGTTTCGAAGCATGTCGGAGTAGCCAAAGTTGGTGCTCCATTGATGTTTGCATACATCATGGTGCAGTTAATAAATGGGCCCAGTATCACGGTAGTTTTTCAGCCATTACATCCTCCATGCACAAGGATCAATAAAGCCAAAATACACCAATGAACAGCTCATTATGCAATTCCCAACTGTGTGTAGCAATGGTCTCGACATCACACTGAAACTGGATACACCTGAATCCCATGGCTTGAAGCTAACAAAGTCAATTTTCCCAACTCTTAGGTTTTTGATCAGGTGTTTTCAATTCCCAAATTTTGCCCATCCACCTGTCATCGAAACTGATACTCTGATCATGGCCATTGGGATTGTCGCTGAGCCACAGTTTCCTGTCAGATTTGGCCAGAAATCATGGTAGATCTTCCAGCATGTGTCAGGGCCGAACCCAACAAAAACAGGAACATCTCCGGAGTTGTTTTCTTTAAACCAACCCACTCAATATATCTCAATACATCTCGGCCGCAACCACGACCTCGTTCGAGACTCTGAAGGCTTTTTGCCCTGGGCCATTGTAGAGGTCGTCCCGGGCCAGCGTTGGAATCCCAGGCCAGCTTCGACCGAAAGGGAAGCTGGCGCCATACATTTCGTTGTGTTTTAAATAATCTTAATGGGTTTTACAGTGTTTAACCATTAAACATGGTGATTTACTGGGATGGTGGGAATATGATGGCTTGATCAACCCCATGGCCCCTTAATAAACACCAACCAGAAAGAATTTCTTAAGAAGTGCTGTAGCGGATGAAATGAAGTATTTGGGACCATGCCATGAAAGGTGTTGCCTCCCCGATCCAAAGATGTGCACCATGTATTCGTGGAAAAATAACTGCTACAAGAGGAGCTATGATGAGAAACCATGAGAGAGCGCTTGACCCCCTAAACCCACGGAGAGGTTGAGAAAATTACAACAAGGGTGATAAGGGTGGTTCTTGTGAGAAAAATCCGTGATTTTTTTCTGATTGTTCGGAAGGACAGAGTTTTAAAGCATCCAGTTCTGAACATTTTTTGCTTGAACCTTTGACCAGACATTCAATCAAATGTTGTGGAAAGCCTGCCAACTTTGGATTGAGGCAAAAATACAGATAGGTTTGAACATTTTGAGACTTTCAGGCAAGGTCAATTTGTTGCCTGTATGCCAACATAATTCGTTTGTCACTTACTACAAGTCCATGTTGCTAGTGATGCTACGAAGTCGCACGCAATGTCGCCCTGTGGATCAGAGTCCTGAGTAGTAGCATCACAGATTGACATGGAACCACAACCTGAAACTGTAGCATCTAAATCATGAGCTTCAAGAACGGTTTTCTTTGGATGGATGGATGGATGTATGGATACATAGATAGATACTGATAGAGAATGATAGATAGCTAGATATACCCACTCTGCACACGCTGAGGCAGTCACACCAGCGTTGCCACAGGGCCAGGGAGCCTGCGAACCGGAGGGTTTCTCGGGAGACGGTGAGGTGTTTTACTGAACCAAAAAATCAGGTTTATCCCAATATATTGTGTTTTTGTTTGTTTCTCCAGTTTCTTCCATTTATTTCCAGTATATCAACAGTATATCCCCATTGGACCATGATATATGGATGGTAAATCATCCATGTTACCATGTTTTCTGTTGAAGTCATGTCTAGCTTAATGATTTCTCACCTAAATTTTGAACCCTTGAAACCACCTGGCTGTGAACTGCGGGAAAAACGAGATGCTATTAAACTCTACCACATTTGCTGTTAACCACAGAGAAATGTGGAAACCACCATGGTTTGTCGGTCAAACGTGTTACAACCGTTTCACCACTGTGGAAGAAAACATGTGGTATATATAATTATACATACATATATATATATATAATTATGGTATAAATGTGGTGTACATGCCATTGAAACGCCACATTTGGGCAAAATTCCATCTCTCCGTCTTTGGCCACCAGCGAGGTTGCGGAGCTGTGGTTGGGAGGGCCCAGACCGTTGGTGGTGGCTGAGCTAGGGATGGTTGGATGTCCATCAGGGTTGGACTTCCCAAGCCCCTCAGTGGATGATCCCATGGTGTTGTTTGCAACAAGGGGTGATGATTCTTAGAAGTCTTAGGGGGGACCAGAAACGCTCAATTGCTTGCCTGGTTATATCATGTTATATCCGTATTTGTCGCTGAATCTTTGTGTGATTATGTTTGATTACCCTTTGGAAAGGCGATTTGCTTGGCGATTGTCTCCTAAGAAATTGGATTTCCAAGCCAGCCATGTTTGATTACAGGAGGGATCCGGAGGGTATCACTATACTGTACTACTATATGTAACTCTAGCTACCACTTCAACCCCCATTCTTGAGGGTGAGATATTGGTTTGCCTGAAAATGGGATACTCCAACATTTTAAATCATCTTTGTCATGCGAAAAATGATCCTCAAAGTTGAAATTGTGGGTTGGTTTTATCCTTACCATCCCTTACCCTTTGGCAGTTGAACATAGCTATGGAAAATCACCAGGAGTTGAAAGCAAGAAATCATCGAACAAAATGGGCCATGGCTTCCAGTTCGCAATGTCAAATTACCAGATGGCAATCCCCATTAAATATCCCATGTTTCTAGCTTCAATCACCATTCATCAGCCTCAAATCCCCAAAAAAAGGTCCAATGAAAGAACTCGAAACCCCGTAAAGTCCATTTGAATCCCCATGAATCACGATGAAGTCCCAGAAAATCCCGAACAACCCCATGATGGTAATTTAACAATTGCTATTTTTGATTCTTCCAGAGGCGGAGGGTCACTTTCCGCAAGGCTTCAGGCTTGGCTACAGGCCAGGACTTCGTCAGAGCAAAGGGTGGAATGTTTACCAAGAAACATTGGGGAAAAGCCATGAATTTCAATGGTGATTTAAGAGGTTTTACCATGGAAAAATGGTGATTGATTGGGATTTAGCCAGCGACAACCCAGCGACAATGGTGATCTAAGGGCTTTTGCCATAGAAAAAATGTGACTTAGTGGGATTTAGCCAGCAGGAATGGTGATTTAATTTAATGGGATATGGATGGGGATTGATAGATATCATCGAGAAAGAAGAGGTACTGTAGTATAAAACACCAGATACTGATATGATATGTATAATATATAATATATTCACGGATGCATGAAACATCATGAAACTAAGAAACATTCAAGAAACCATATTCTTGACGATTTGCATATAATGATTCATTATTATTTATTATAGACATAAATATGGATAAATATATTTCAAATGGAATATAAGTTTCTTGGATATTTGGGATTACCAACCATGAGTGATGAAAAGGAAGAATTATAATGATATCATAGGATATAAAACCAACAAATGCAACATTTGGACAACTTATAACGTCCTGACGTCGGTAAGTCATTGGAATGATGGTTATCAGGAGTATCTATTTGGCGGAACTCGAAGTTGTGTGGCCGAACTTTTTCTGGTTGGTGAGAAGTCTCCGCCTGATGTTTGAGATTACATATTTAGGAAATCATAGTTTCGAGACTTCCTTGAAATGACCCAACTTCTAGATACATTGTCGATAATCATGGCATGTTGCCCTGCGTGAAGGAAGAATCCGGGGTGCGGAATGTTGATGTTTCTGCGATTCGTGTTTCAATACCATTCTTCCTTGTGTAAGGACTAGCTACTAACTGTTGGTATGAGTTGAAACTGCTCACCATATCATATGCCTCCCATGGTGTTGTGGGTTTGGTTTTCCCCTATAAAGGGTAGTTGCAGTGGACATGGTTCCATGCATTGGGTTGAAATGGTTCCACTGACTTGGGGGTCCAACCCCAGCCAACTTTCTCAACCAGGATTGCAGCCACGGGAACCCACTTAGCGAACGTGCTTAGTACGTACAATTGCCAAGTCCTGGAAAACCCCCCAACTCGCATAAGAAATATCCCAGATGGCTATAAAGAGTCGGAAAATTATGATTAAACATAAAACCTTCACAAAGGCCATTTTTGGACAAACCCAATAATCTAAATATTTTTTCTATGTATAGCAATACTTGCTGGATGATTCATGTGTGATAGTTGATAGCAGGTTTCACGAAGACAGCCTGGATGAATCGCAGGGGGCGCCAGGGGGTGGATGGCCGCTATTTACCAACAGAGGTCCGCAAATTCTATAGAATCAATGTTTTTGCGTTTTCTATGGTCAAACGATGTCAAAGCATGTTTGACCCGCGCTAAAATCTAATCTAACAGTGAAACCAAAACCTGAAACATTCGTAATTCCATCCACCAGTATCAAATACCCTCAAACAGGGCCCCAACAAGCAGAACGGATCAAATACTAGACCAGTTTTTCCAAGAGATCCAAGAGTATTTCATAGCAAGCAACTTGTGGGTGATATCCCCAAGCATGATATGGGTATGAGTCAAAACCTATGGTGCCAGATTTGCATGGGAATAGTCACACCAGGCCACAAGGTGTTTGATTCATAGCCAAATTCCATCATATGCTCTCCGGTAATTTCACATAGCTATGGAAGAATAGTAAATATTGTTTATAATGTTTAATCATGTTTAATAATGCATATAGGTATATATCCTATAAATGGACAACGTTCCACAGTTAATTATCTTGAACTAACAAAAGGTCATTCCCATATTAACACCCCCATGTTTGTTGCTTGAGTCCCAGTGAGCTAACTCATCATAAAATCCCAGCAAAATTACTAGGAATACCGTTCACAGACACCAACGTTTGAACCACTTGGAGCTTGGAGCTTCCATGCTCAACAATCATCAACAATCCATGTGCGATCATGTGCGGTTTTGTATTGAACCATTTCTTACCTGCATCAATGGGTGGTGTTCAGGCTTATTTGGATTTATTTGGCATATTTACCTTGAACGATTGTTCATTCTGGATGAAATCGTATGTGATGCGAGCAGGAAGGTGACCCAATCATCACCACCACCACCACCACCACCACCACCACCACCACCACCACCACCCATCATCATCATCATCATCATCATCATCATCATCATTATCATCATCATCATCATCATCATTATCATCATCATCACAACCGTCATCATAATCGTCATAACCATCATCATCATTTGAACAGCCATCATAGTTTCCTCATCATTTCGTACTTTAATTCCGCCAATCCACATCCCCTTTGCACATTGTTTCCATCACCCTTTGCTCCTGGACGCCGAGGCAACGTTTTTTGTCCAGTCTTTCGGTCCGAGGCTGGTGATCTTGTTATCGCAGATTTGGTTTTGTTGGGAAAACCTGGGGTTGAAACTTGAAACCATGTGAAACCATGTTTTTTTTTTCCACCTGTCAAGTAATGGGGCACACATACATCATGCATGTCTCCCACCAATCCAATGATGCTATTATCATGTTATCATCAGCAACTCTTGGTGCATTTGTGCCTTTGAGACGCCCCACGTCCAAGGACGCGAAGGAACGTTTCATGCTGGAGATGAGTTATTTTTTCCTTGCTGGAGTTCTGAAAGTTGTTGAGGTTCCCATAATTTGACATGGCAATGGAAAATCCAAACTTTAAATGGGAAGGACTGGGAAGGTATGGGAGGATCATCTACGTAGTTCCATGGTCAGGTGAGAGTACTGGAGGTTATTTCCATCTTCCATGGGATGTCGAACCTAATTAACTACAGTGTTGGCATGAGCTGAAAACCACAAACTGGATAACATGTTTCCAGTTGGATCGCAAGGTTTTCAGACATGGCTAGCAATCCAAACTGAACCCTACCACTAGCCACTATAGTAAATCTTCAGGAAGATCTACAGAAAGGTAGCATATCTATCTATCTATCTCTATATATATCTATCTATCTATCTCTATATATATATATATACATATTATATATATATGTATGTCCGCGATTTAAATCTTGTTTCTATTCTGATTTGAATCCATTTAATTTTGGGCACCTGAAAGATGCTGAAACATATACTGTATCCAATGTTTCTTAACATATGGAATGCATATGGGAACACGTCATTATTGTGTGTTTTTTTGTCCATTTGGGTACTTCCGGAGTTTCGGCAATTAAATCCCGACCCCCTTGACCGGCTCACTGCGTCCTGCGCAGCCGCTTTTTGTCCTCATTGCTCAAGCCCGACTTATTCGCGGCGTCGCGAGCATCGCACGCGATCCAAACGGCAATGATGTCCGTCGCACACAGTTCGATCAACGACAGGGAGACCTGGTTAAGATTTTTCGTATGAGGTGTTCATCCCAAGAACAAATAAGACCCCAAATTCACCAAATGGATCGTATATAAATCAATTCGGTTGGCGTTTTTTTCCTCAATTAAACTAACTTATATGTCCATGTCCATATAAAATTCTACCTGAGATGATGACCCCCAATGACTTTCCTATTTTCCTATCAGGATAACTCACCAATTTTCGCTGGGATGAGTGTAACAGTGGGATTGTTCTCCTCGTTGGCGAGCCACCAATCAATAGAGTCACGTGGCAGAGAACAGCGGAATCCACTGTTGAAACATGGCAATGGAAAATCCACCATTTATAGAGGATTTTCCCATTAAAACCTCCATTTATAGGGGATTTCCAATTGCCATGTTTGATTACCGGAGGGTAGATGTAAAGTGTGAAAGTGAAACCAACCCACTCATGTTGGGATCTTACCTGGAAAACCATAGTTGCAACTTTTTTTAAGCAACTTTGAAAGTTTGCGCAACTTTGGGTTAGTGGCAGTTATTTTTGCAACTTTTGATTTTATAGGCGACTATGGGTATAAAGGGCAAAAACATGCAACTTTAATCATAGTGATGTCTTTGGTGCAATGTGTGTGGGTCAAGGGAATGCTTTAGATCCATGGAGATCAATAAATTCATGCCGGATTTGTCTTTATATGTTAATTTTTGTTGGATGAACTCAACATGCTCACCAAATCTCACAACAGCAATGTTAAATGCCAATGTTTGCTGGGATGTATGGTCTACATGATCCGATTTGCGGGTTGTTTCCACATTTTTGATCTCTGAATAGGAATCCTTATATATCATCCCATATCATACATTGCTATATAAGATTCCCTACATATATGTAAGATCATTGAACATCAAACAAAAGCAATATATACAATAATCGATGGAGAAATTTAAGTTGACAGGGCCCATTTCAGATCCCACCCCCATGTTCATCCGCGCTTTTGCGCTGTTGCCTGATGCCGCTCGAGCTGGAGACATCTTCAACTCCGGAGAGGTGCTCCCATGTTATTTTTTCTGGATGGATGGTTTGGCCGGCTTTCGGAAAATCTATTTGGGACCAAAGATGTTCAAAGAAGTCATGTTGACAATACATTGATCCATGATCAGATCCTCTGACCCCTTCTTTGTGCTTTGAATGGCCCCCTCCACATCCGTGCAGGTGCTACCCGTTGCCCATCATCTGCGGAGCTCCATTGACTTTGCATTGGCTCCTGGGCCGCAGTGGTGCCACAGAACAGGGCTTGGTCTGGATCTACATGCAGGTTATTTCTAAAGAGCACCCCTTCGTGACCCTAAACCGGAACTTTGTCAAAAAAGGATACAAAAAGAGAGGTTCCTTTCAGCTATCCCAGGTGTGGTAACCTTGCGCGTGAACTTCGTGGAGGCACCATCGGAATCTGTGGTGTGGATATGTGTGGGGATAATCCTAAATCAGGGGTTTGTATGAGGTTTTTAAGGTGCCGGGATTCTTTTCACCATCAAGCATCTGGCTTGCCGCAATTTGAATGTTGGCATGGGTTGCAACTCTGGCTCGTTTTTATACAAACTCATCCCAATCATGGGTGTTGCCGCGTTCTCTCAAGGTTCAGTCAAAAGCAGTGTGACATCATGGCGAGGAATCGGCGCCGCAAGTTCACACCTCTCCTTGCCCAAAAGTGGGAAAGGATTGCCAGGGTCCGATCTCGCTTTCGTCGTGGAGCGGGTTGGTTAAAGTTTGCCAAGGGGGTGAAGGGTGATGACATTGTCCAGTGCACACCATCATTGTCATGCAACTTTGAAGTCCTAGCTACAGCCTTGGAAACCTGTGGGTTGAAGCTTCAGACGGTAAAGGCTTTGGAGAAAGAGGTGGGGGGGCCACCTTTGGTGTTAGCATTCTTCCCGAAACCATCTTGAAAAGTATAAGCAAACACACACACACACACNGGTAAAGGCTTTGGAGAAAGAGGTGGGGGGGCCACCTTTGGTGTTAGCATTCTTCCCGAAACCATCTTGAAAAGTATAAGCAAACACACACACACACACTCACTTATGCAGGCCCCATTATACATATGTGTTCAGTTTTAAAAAAACAGATTCAAGCTGGGGTTCCCTGTCAGGTTCATCATCTTTTTGAATTGTCGCAGCATGTCCCCGAAGAGAGCAAACAACCGTATGTGGATGGNTCCCTGTCAGGTTCATCATCTTTTTGAATTGTCGCAGCATGTCCCCGAAGAGAGCAAACAACCGTATGTGGATGGGTGGAATGTACGGAGGATGCTCACATTCGCAGTGCGCCGCCAGCGTGATGCTGAGCGTAGGGGCCAGAAAGCTCGTGAATCTTGCTTACATGAGTGTTTGTAACTTATTTGATTTCCCAGGTATAAAGTGTTAAAAAAAAACATGTTGCAGTATAAACACATATATATATATACATATATATATATATACATATATGTATATACATATATGTATATATATATACATATACAGAAATATACATATATATATATATATACATATATATATATATACATATACATGTATATAGAATACATTCCCCGATCCAAATATTGGGAGGTTTCAATATATTCTATACCGACAGCTCAGGATCCTAACGTGAAGAAGCTCTTTCAGTTGATTGCCGCCGTCCGAAAGGGCAAGAAGCTCCAACCCTTTGCCCCAAACAATTCCAACCAAGTCTCCAGTGATGACGAGGAGGTCCATGAAGAGGAAGAGGAGGACCTTGACTCCTTAACGGCCAGTGAATTCGAATCTGAGGATGATGGGCCACAGGACAAAGATAAATATATCCCCGGGAAAGCCAAGATGAAAAAGGATGACCGCAAATCCAACCATAAAAAGGTGACCAAGTCAGTTGAGAAGGCCCCTTCTCCACCAAGGGGTTCCAACAGTGTGGGTGGTTCGTCAGATTCGGGGAGGTCAAAGGATCAAAAGGAGTTAGACAAAGTCATGGCTGAGATCGCAGACCTGGAATACAAAATGAAACTTGATGAAATCCATAGTATCTTATTTTCATTCGGTTCCATCCATTTCATCAAGCTCATGGGATTGTAAAAAAACACCCCTTCAACACATTTTCTGGTTTTCCACAATGGTCTTCTCTGGTGATAGGGCTGTGCCACCAGTTTTTTGGCGTAATGGTGGTGTATATGTGTAAATTTATTTATACAAATTATATGTATATAGGTATATCTGTATATATGTGGGTATATCCCAATCAAGTATACCTCAAAAATACAGATATAACACATATATCTAAGGTAGCAATAAAATTTTGTGTATATATATATATATGCACATTGTGTTTGTTTGTTTTCATTTTTTCTTGACCCCCATGTAAGTACAAGTCCTCATTCCGAGTAAGCATATACGCGCAAAAAAAAATATAAACATACCTGTACATACACACCTACAGTCATATAAAACACACACACATATAATAATATATATATATGTATATATGTATATATGTATTATATGTGATGTCCACACACAGGTTACCCCCCAGATACCCCCCAGTTTACCTATATTTTTTTGGGGGCGGGCCATGGCCATGTTTGAGGTGAAGTGATCGACTTGCTCGGTGACACACCAGCCCGTCCTGAGCCAGAAGTCCATGCTGCGCCGAAGCCGGCANGGGGCGGGCCATGGCCATGTTTGAGGTGAAGTGATCGACTTGCTCGGTGACACACCAGCCCGTCCTGAGCCAGAAGTCCATGCTGCGCCGAAGCCGGCACCAGTGCGGCGTGCCCGATCGAAGATGCCTGCCGCAGCGCTTGGCATGGATCAGGATGGGGGTTCCAATGGCACTGAGCATCTTTAATCATAATGTGTTTACAAGGTTTGAAGGGGGGCTCCAACAATTCCCATAATCGTTCCAGAACATAAAGCAGTGTCTACTGTTGAAATTATTTTTTCAAGATGTTTGTTGAATGAGCAAGCCCGCTGCACTGGTGCATCATGTAGCCACACCCGAAAGGTTGACACTCAACCATGGGATTCCGATGCTGTTGATCAAGCACATGCGGGTGCCCTTCCATCCGTTCCTGTCCCTAAGGCTATAGTTCTTGGGAAACGTATTTTTGGATGTTTTTCCTGCTGATATGTTCCTGGTTTTTGTTTTCCCTATTTGACGGCTAAACTTTGCTTTATTGTTGGCGAAATGCTTTCATCTTTGATTAGATGGCCCGTGAAGGTGCCTCTTACTGTAAAGCCTGGTGACCAAACTGAACTTCGCAGAACGCTTTTGCCCAAGCGTAAGAAGAAAGACAAGAATCAGCCCCCCAAGACCCGGAAAACTCAGAAGACTCAGAAGAAAAGATCACCCAAAAAGAAGGCCAGCCCAAAGAAGACACCCGCCCCAAAAGCTTCTGCGAAGAGAAGGGCAAGAGCGCGCAAGGGTTCAGCAGAGGCAGATCAGGCAGGTGAGGGCAAAGGTGAAGGTGACGAGTTGTCCAGGGAGAATGTGAAGAAGGGCAAGAAGGTCGAGACAGAGCAGCAGGCAGTGAAGAAACCTCGTGGCCGTCCTCGTGGCCGTCCTCGCGGCAGTCCACCTGCAGACCCACCTCCCGATCCCACCAATGGTGATGAGGCTGTCTACGGCTGTTCCCGCTGCCGTTTTGCATCCCTTGGGTGCAAGACGTGCAAGCGACCTGGTTTTAGACCCCGGGCTCGTCGTGCTGCTGGATCCGCAGCAGCAGATGATGCAAATAATGTCGATTAGGTGTGCTTTGGCACTGGCTGAACCTTCTAATGGTTTTGGAAAGTGTCTTGTGTCATGTTTGTTTACCAATCAAATTTGCCGGGCCGGCGCAAGCAGGGAAATCCTTGGCTTGTGCAATTTCGTGCAGCCATGTGCCTTTGGCACTTCCAGTTGAAGTGTTTGCGGCAGACTGCCAATCCCTGCTTTGAACGTTTGAGTTGGGGCGACTCGATCCAAATGGGAGTATAGTATGGGCCATGGTTGAAAGGGCTTACACGTGTACATCAACACAGGCATACAGATATCCAACATGAAAACGATTTGGTTCACAATTTATCTATTTTTGTTTATGTAGATTTGTTGGACTGTAGTCTGTTTCATCATGATTCATATATCAACATATCTGTTGATCTATATGTCATCATACTTGGCACCGACCGTGCCTGATACATCCCAACTGAGGTCTGCTGCTTCTTTGTTGGAAGGGGTTTCGCAGCTAGGNTCTGTTGATCTATATGTCATCATACTTGGCACCGACCGTGCCTGATACATCCCAACTGAGGTCTGCTGCTTCTTTGTTGGAAGGGGTTTCGCAGCTAGGGTTCCCAAAAATTGGCAAAAAGGAACCCCCCCCAAAAAAAATAGGATTCCCCCCGGGGGGGGGGGGGTTCCTTTTTGAAGGTTTTTTGCTTTCCGGATATCTGGAGGCATATTGTTTTGGGAGGCACAATCACATACATACACACATACATAAATGACATGCATATACATACTACCTGTAATGGAGGTGACATGACATTGCATACACATGCATGCATAGACATATACATAAATTACACATGCTTTAATTAAGACNTGCATATACATACTACCTGTAATGGAGGTGACATGACATTGCATACACATGCATGCATAGACATATACATAAATTACACATGCTTTAATTAAGACACAAGTACCATCACACCCTCATACCTGCATCTTTCTTCAGTATATTCAACGCAACAAAGGTATAGTCGAAGGAGCAATTTTCTTCGATTAGTGTGCACTGGTTATTGGCTGTTCCCCGGANTACCTGCATCTTTCTTCAGTATATTCAACGCAACAAAGGTATAGTCGAAGGAGCAATTTTCTTCGATTAGTGTGCACTGGTTATTGGCTGTTCCCCGGAACTTGTCAACATGTTCTGCATTCTTGGGGCTATACCGGTTCCTTTCTTGCCCACAAACACACCCATTCAAGAACAGGAATGCCTTAAATACTTCATTTTTTAAATTATTACATTTGATGCAAAGCGAAACCCGCTTAAGACTCGATACCCCAAAATTGGGTCTGTCAATGATTTTTACTTTCACCACGGAAAGGTTTACCTTATATAACAAAATATTCCTGATACCTTCAGACATAAAAAAATGACAACAGTGTTGGAAAAAAAATGGTTAATCGTCATCCCCATTCCTTCCTTGAATTACAAATGTTTGGCCCTGCTTTCCGGCAGGTGTGATGCCGTGGTAAATGAGCAAGGCATGGCAACTCCGCCACGGGAAGGGTGCGCCATCCCCCACCCCGCCTGTGCTGGAGTGAAGGGCTGGATTGATGTGATTTTGGTTTCTCCTGTTGCGTGTGGAACGATCTCTGAAAAAACTGGCGGGGCCGCTGCTCAAAGGCTAATTTAGGCTCATGGTGATCTTATAGCGAAAAGCTTTCAGCTTACTACAACAGCGATGCAGATGGATTTCTTTCGCAGATTGAAACGGATTGGGGCGCCTGGAGCGCCTTGTTTGGAATGTCCAGGATGGAGATTTATATATACATGAATTTATATACATATATATATATATACATATAGATATATATCTATATAGATATTTAGAAGTAATGCATATCTATCTATATATTTATATATATGTAAACAAATATAGGGACCCCTTATCGACCCTCCACAAAAGAATACAAAGTATGGGAAATAACAGATTATCAATGCTTTGGGCTTTGGGGGACAGTATGGGGATAAGCGGGCAAGATGCTATATATATATATATATATATCATTGTCCCTGGTGCCCCATACGGCCAACTTTTCAGAACCGACCGCATGCCCAGGTCCTAATCTTGGCGACTTTGTTGCTAACGTGGCAATCGACTTGGCAACCTGAAGAGGCTTGGTGGTTGAAGGGCTACACCCCCACGGGTGTTGGTTGGTAAAGCACGTCCAAAAAATATGCACAGGGCCCCAAAAGCTTAGAAATATAAACATACCTATATGTGAAGATTTTCAGGCCCCCGTATCTAGTGACGCATAGAAATAATCCAGTAATGGTTTATTCCCATACTTAATTGTAGATTGATGCAGCAGTTCAACCCCGGTTCAAGAAACATGTGTCTTCCCTGGTGAGGTGTTTGATGGTGCAGAATTTTGCTCGGGCAAAGGGGTTTTATCTAGATGCCTGAAGCATGGTGGCTACCGTTTCCCTGGCCTTGATATATTGGATTGGGACCCATATGCAGAAGCTCATGGAGTGAGTACACGTTCGAACCCATTAGATATGCTCTCGCCATCTGGCATGGGGAGCCTTGCTTGCAATTTTGTGAGATCCCAGCTAGCGCTTTTTCCAAGTGTTGGCCAAAAACAATCAAACCTGCTTTTGCTAATTTCGGTATATATATATATATATTACAATTTGGAAGTGGCCGCCCATATTAAGTGTTCCACCAACAAGCAACCCTATATCACTTTATCCCTGCCCTGGCCTTTCTGAGGGTGATGATGACAGTCATCCTGCGGTCCAAAGACTTTTCGGTATACCATTTTGGTTTGACGTGTGGGTCATGGGTGGTCGCTTCTAGGGGTTCCACCCTTCGAACGTTTCTAGCGCCAATGGGATCCCCGGCGTCCAAGAGCGCAGTGCTTGGGAATCAGATGGTGGCAAGGTTGGGCCGCCCAGTCTTGGCTCAAAGTGATCATAAGGGCATACACAAAAACTATATAAGCCAGGTTGTGTAAATCAGTTTTAAACCCCGGAATTTGAATTTGTTCCATTTGGTATATACATGGTATTGTGTTTGAAAATCCATTGGGATCAGTGGGTAGGCCCATATTATATTCATAGCAATTCAAACCCATCACGATCNTGTTCCATTTGGTATATACATGGTATTGTGTTTGAAAATCCATTGGGATCAGTGGGTAGGCCCATATTATATTCATAGCAATTCAAACCCATCACGATCTTTGTTGAATCCCAAGTTTATTCGATCATTGGGCATTAAGAATGTTGAGTGCTGTCCACTGTTCAGTCTGAACATCAGATTTGCTATAAGCCACGAATCGGGAGGTATTCACATCAATCATGCAGTGATGTTGTCCAAATTGGCTTTCCGGAAAATCCAATCTATATAAAAACCATCAAATGAGTAAAACTCCAAGGATTTAGTAAATGATGGGAATTTTCTTTTCTTATATGGCAATGTCACCTTTCAAGTGGGAAACATTGTTGGGGCAGTAAAGATCGCCACGCAAGCGTGTGCTAAGGTTTATATTATTGGCATTGCTAATCTACGCCAAGAAAGGATGCTGGACTTTAGAACAACCAAAATCAAGCCTTTTGTTNGCCACGCAAGCGTGTGCTAAGGTTTATATTATTGGCATTGCTAATCTACGCCAAGAAAGGATGCTGGACTTTAGAACAACCAAAATCAAGCCTTTTGTTTCGCCACACGAGATTTCAATGGCTCCTCCGGCGTCTGGTTGCACCTCTTTTGAACCCATGATTTAGTTGGGGTTGCCAATCAAAAAAGAAATTTTAGTTGGGGTCCCCAATCAAGAAAAGGAATCCAGNGGCGTCTGGTTGCACCTCTTTTGAACCCATGATTTAGTTGGGGTTGCCAATCAAAAAAGAAATTTTAGTTGGGGTCCCCAATCAAGAAAAGGAATCCAGTTTTTTCCAAAAACCCTGAATTCAACATTGTGTTTAACAGATTGGTGGCCAAAAGGTCGATTTGGCATTCCTGGTTTTACGTGCTCCTTCGGTGATTCCAATTCTTGTAGATGCCCATCGCAACGTTTATGGTTTATCCNTGTTCCATTTGGTATATACATGGTATTGTGTTTGAAAATCCATTGGGATCAGTGGGTAGGCCCATATTATATTCATAGCAATTCAAACCCATCACGATCGTTGTTGAATAAGTTTATTCGATCATTGGGCATTAAGAATGTTGAGTGCTGTCCACTGTTCAGTCTGAACATCAGATTTGCTATATAAGCCACGAATCGGGAGGTATTCACATCAATCATGCAGTGATGTTGTCCAAATTGGCTTTCCGGAAAATCCAATCTATATAAGAACCATCAAATGAGTAATACTCCAAGGATTTAGTAAATGATGGGAATTTTCTTTTCGTATATGGCAATGTCACCTTTCAAGTGGGAAACATTGTTGGGGCAGTAAAGATTGCCACGCAAGCGTGTGCTAAGGTTTATATTATTGGCATTGCTAATCTACGCCAAGAAAGGATGCTGGACTTTAGAACAACCAAAATCAAGCCTTTTGTTNGGCGTCTGGTTGCACCTCTTTTGAACCCATGATTTAGTTGGGGTTGCCAATCAAAAAAGAAATTTTAGTTGGGGTCCCCAATCAAGAAAAGGAATCCAGATTTTTCCAAAAACCCTGAATTCAACATTGTGTTTATATTGGTGGCCAAAAGGTCGATTTGGCATTCCTGGTTTTACGTGCTCCTTCGGTGATTCCAATTCTTGTAGATGCCCATCGCAACGTTTATGGTTTATCCNATTGGTGGCCAAAAGGTCGATTTGGCATTCCTGGTTTTACGTGCTCCTTCGGTGATTCCAATTCTTGTAGATGCCCATCGCAACGTTTATGGTTTATCCATCTTTGTGTATACCCTGAGAGTTCCATTAAGATTTATGGTGAAAATAGGTGGCTACATTTTCCCGGTTTCCTATACTTATCCCCGCATCTCCCAAGGTATTCCGTAAAAGTTTCTGGATGAAGCATTGGGGAGCAAAGACACCAAAGAGGACAGTTATGTGGAGTTCCAGCAAAAATGTCCGTTGGTTTCGCACTGGAAAGCTGAAGCGGGGCGAGGGTGGTTCCCAGGCCAAGGCACTGGTCACCAAGTATAGAAACTCCCGTGGCGAGACCAAATTTCAAGGAAACAAGAGAATGGCCAAGTCCTCGAGACTTGCCCGTATTTTCATTCTGCTAAAAATAGATATATTATACACAATATATACATACCTGAAGTATAGATGGATCAAGTCAATGCAGTTTGTCTACTAAGGACATATCCCTTGGGTTTTGGACTTCAATACCTCTCATGCTTCTCTAGCCTGCAAACAGAGGGGAACAAGCTCCGGAAGCAATATAAGGCTGGCTTTGGTCATTTTCTCAAGTGCTCCCACAATCCTCCCATTCCGTGTCCTTGGGTCCATTCGTCGTCCCATCTCCTGCAGCCGATGGAGGTGCCGCGACTACCAGAGCACATGCAGATTAATGCCGAGTTCTTCAGATCCCTAGACTGGTCTGACATTTGGCGGGACGCCAAAATGGAGGAAGTAGTTCAATACCTGCGTACAAGCAAGTACTGTACAGTGCCAAGTTCGGTTGACCAACAAATTCCATGGGAGATGTTCCAACCTCAAGGATGATTCTGTCCTGTGGTGCTAAATTCATGTCTTTCGCACTTTGGGACCGCTTTTCGCACTTCGGGAGCGCAAAAATGCGCATTTTGGGAAAAAAACGGGTCCGTACAGACATGTCAAAGTGACAAAAAAACGCAAGAAAGTTGCGAGAAAAAAGCGTACGAAAGCGTACGCGAGATTTTTGGCAATTTTCGCACTTTCGCATTCGGGCTTAAGGATTCGGCATCATGGAGGCCAAATCACACAGTAGTGCTTCTTTGGCCCGCGGGCTTAGCTATGCCATGAAAGCATGCAAGCTTGAGGATTCAGACATGTCAACCCGACTTCAAGTGACTTGGTTTGTACACAAAATTCATCTTTAATATTTGGCATACATGGGCATACAAAGCTATCAGCAATAACAGTTCTGAATGGGGTTCCCGTGCATTACAGAAGTTCTTTTTTTACAAGGATATTATAAATTTAACATGTGGACATCTATATATTTAGTGGAAAAAATTGGTTCTGTTATAACATTGCCTCCCACACTTAGGCAGCCCAAGCCCATCGAGAGGCTCTTCAAAAACGGCTTCAGGGCCTTGTTGCGGAGGAGAAGAAGGTGAAGAAGATTGCTGCTCCGCCTCTGCCTCCACAACAGGTTTCATCACCATGTCCCCCACCAGGTGGTTCAAATCCAGTTGTTGAAAAGAAAGCCACAGTGGAGCCAACCCCCATGGGTACAGTTGCTGTTCCTAAGACTGCTGTACTTAAGGAGGGTGAGAGATGTGAGAAAAGAACATCAGCTGTTGACAAGGAGAATTGTGAGAAAAGTGGTACTTCAGTGGTTGACTGTGAGAAGGGTGACACGGTTTGTGACAATGCGGGTGGTGCCACGGCTATCCCAGGTGGTAGTAAGGCTACCCCGTTTGTTGAGAACCCAACCACACCACCGCATGCCATCAGACGCTCCCGTCGCAGCCCTTCACCCCCACCTTCTCCTCAGCCATCGCCAATGCCAAAGCGTCCTGCTTTTGCCCACCGCCGGTTGGAAAAAAAGTATGACAGGGAACCCGACAGGTGCCCCTCATCGTGGCCATCAACTACAACCCTTGGTTCTGAGGATGCTCCTATCCCACCTAGGCCAGTGGCGGCTCCGTTGAGGACACGTGATCTTGATGGTTCTGTGGCCCCCGATGCTTTGGAAGTGGAAGATGGATATGAATGTCCCCCTGAACCGGCATGCCCCCCCGAACTTGTTGATCCCAAGGTTGAGACCGAGGTGACTTGGATTATATTCTTTTGACTTCTGTGTTGGAATATTGGGGGAGTTTGGCATGCCCAAGTCAAGCCATATTGGCAAGGATGACCCCTCATACCTCACAACATGCAGTTGCTTTGATTCAGGTCAATATATGGAGGTTTGTTTCCCTGATCCTTCGCACCTGTATTGAAAGAATGGTTTGAACCAATATTTTAATGGGCGTCCTGCAAATTTTAACAAGGTATACATAAGTTATTTCCATCATATATTCCTATCAGAATATATGTGTGTATATATATATAAAATATGAATACCCCTGGCACCCTAAATCATGCCCAAAAAGGAAATTGAAGTACCACGGTTTTGTTAGAACATGTTCCCCTGAACTGTTGGTTCCTGGGCCCGATGCTCAAAGATGAACATATATAAAGATAAACCGCCAAGCAAAGCAACACGGGAAAAACAATATGGCACTGTGGATTCAGAGTCGGATGCCGTTGACGAGGATGCTATGTCATCATACTTGGCATCTACCTTGGCTGATACTGATGCTTGTCTTTGTTGGAATGGTTATCACAGCTTGGATTCCCAAAAGTTGGCCCCAGCATGCCCCAGCAAAAGGGGGGTTCCTTTTTGAAGGTTTTTTGCTTTCCGGATATCTGCATGGAGGCATATTGTTTTGGGAGGCAATCGCATTACAATGCTGCATTTGAACAAGTTGATTTTCTCGCCTTCTCTCTTGCCATGTCCCCCACAGCTCATACATATGTTTGTCTGTACATATGTCTCTTATATATGATAATATCTGTCTGTATTTATAGAATCTGTAAATGTGTCTATATATGCGAAAGTATGTATTTGTTATATAGATAGATAGATATTTTGATGTATCTGCTTTTAATGAATGTATCTATATGTACACGAGGAAACAGGAAGATATATATATATTGCTTTTATGATATGTGATCGGTTTTTACATATAGATGATCGATGTGTATATTTTGAACATGTCTTTGTTGTTTGCCAGTGCATTTATAGAAGATCAGAAGTGTGTGCGACACCTTGGAAGTGATATAAATGTTGGAACCGTTTATATATCTTTATAGATAAGATCCTCCATCTAAGGAAGTGCCTGCGACATCTCCTCGCCCTGATATATATATATATATACATATCCATGTCAAAAAATATCCACCTTCCTGATCCAGGCCAAAAGTTTTGATCCCATCAGCACACTATATGAATGGAAACTTCTGTTGAAAGTCCATTTTCCACGCATCCTCTGCCCCATCCTGTTTCCCAATTCGAAAACTGTCCTTGGATGCTATTTCTGCCGCAGGCTTCTCGGGAACGTCGTCCAAGGAAGTTGCCCCGGTCACCTTCGGAGCACTCTCGGCTTTCTGGGCATGGGAGTGTGTCACCATCCCCCCCGAGAACCCGCAAGGCTAACTCATGGGCAAAACATTGTTACAGAATGTTACAGACCTGATTGATTTATTTTAACCAATGGTTTGCGTGCAGACACCAACAAGCTTTAAGGACCCCACCATAATTCCTTCCTGGGTTCTTTTTAGATATGGGAGGTCTTGGAAATTTAAGAGCCTAGCCTTGACCACAATAAATCTTGTGGTGATTTTTAGACACCCATATAGGCAAAGAAGGTGGCGAAGCCTTTGGTTGGAGATCGGAAGGCTGAACAAGCCATCCGTCGAATGTGTACCAGAAATCCACGTACTGGGAAAAGAAAGGTGTCATCGTCTGTTGCCAAACAGTTCATGCGTGGTGGAAAGTCACGGGCTGACCTGATTGCCCTGTTCATCAAGAATGGTGGAAACAAAGAGACTCAGTTCCAAACTTCGGTATAATGTCCCCTTTTTGGTGTCTTTCGGCTTCCCAATGTTTTTACACCCCCTGCATCTGTTGAGATAAGCTTGATGGGCTGCAGGGTTGGGACCCCCACACTTACAATATTGTCCCCCAACAGCTACATCCTTCTAAGGATAAGTTTGCTCGTCATGCTGAGCACACCATCACGAACAGCAAAACGGGAAAGGTCACTGTCCGCACAGGGTACTTCACGGAGGAAGACATGAAGACACAGAGTACCTTCGTTTGATTCATGTTTTATAGCATGGTTGTCATTTCGGAAGAAATCAATTATCTTCAGATTTGTTTCTTTTTCATGGGCGCCTCCGACGAGGCATCGTATCAAAGCAGTCAAAGCCTATTGCCGCAAGATGCACAAAAAGTACCCACGTCGCAAGTTCATCACGAGACTTGAGCACAAACATTGTTGACGCCTGTTTACTGAATTGTGCTCAGGAATTACATGGAATTATTCTATCTTGCTTTCTTGGCTGTTTTTGTGGCCCTTCTCGCTCCCACATCTCTTTGGTGCAAGGAGAGACAAGTACCAGCGCAATGTCCGAAAGTACTGGGTTGAAAAGGAGGTCGAAGGCTCCTATGAGAAGGCAGTCACAAAGGACAGCACCAGGAGATTGAATGTTGACATGAATGAAGACNGTCCGAAAGTACTGGGTTGAAAAGGAGGTCGAAGGCTCCTATGAGAAGGCAGTCACAAAGGACAGCACCAGGAGATTGAATGTTGACATGAATGAAGACAGTTTTTCAGACAATGATGATTTCAAGATTGACGGAGAGAGTGATCAGTCCGGCTCGGATTCAGAGGGTTCTTCGGGGGGCAACAGAAAAAGGTCACGTTCCAGACGTGGCCACGACACGGCCTCAGATGATGACAGTGTCTGTTCTGAGAAGTCTCCCANNCCCAAAGGGGAAAAACCGACGAACCAGCTGTGATGACGAACTGAGCGTCAGTGAAGAAGAGCCCTTGGAGGAGCCCCTGTCCACCAACATGTCCCTTATCAGACTGGCTTGACACTGCTTTCCAGCCACGTTCCCATCTAGATTGGCTGAAAGATAAACCACAACACCGTATATCATATATATATATATACATATCT
>BGPT01001241.1:1439-21724 GCA_003297045.1 Symbiodinium sp. clade C Y103 | reverse complement strand
CAGAGGGTTCTTCGGGGGGCAACAGAAAAAGGTCACGTTCCAGACGTGGCCACGACACGGCCTCAGATGATGACAGTGTCTGTTCTGAGAAGTCTCCCAGGCGCCCCAAGAAAAAGGTCCCAAAGGGGAAAAACCGACGAACCAGCTGTGATGACGAACTGAGCGTCAGTGAAGAAGAGCCCTTGGAGGAGCCCCTGTCCACCAACATGTCCCTTATNTCAGACTGGCTTGACACTGCTTTCCAGCCACGTTCCCATCTAGATTGGCTGAAAGATAAACCACAACACCGTATATCATATATATATATATACATATCTATCTATCTTTCTTTCTTTCTATCTTTCTATCGTTCTATCTTTCTATCTTGCTATCTATCTATCTATCTATCTATCTCTATCTATCTATCTATCTCTATCTATCTATCTATCTATCTCTATCTCTATCTATCTATCTATCTATCTATCTATCTCTATCTATCTATCTATCTCTATCTATCTATCTATCTATCTCTATCTATCTATCTATCTATCTATTTATCTATCTATCTATCTGAGGATGTCTCAAAATGAGGTGCCCTTTTTGGACCCCAAAAATGCTACTTTAAAGGAAAAAAAGGGCACCAAAATGAGGCGCCCTTTTTTGACTCCAAAAAAGCTACTTTAAAGGGAAAAAAGGGCGCCAAAATGAGGTGCCCTTTTTTGACCCCAAAAAAGCTACTTTAAAGGGAAAAAAGGGCACCTCATTTTGAGACATACCCATCTATCTATCTATCTATCTATCTATCTATCTATCTATCTTTTTATCTATTTAGCTATTTATCCATCTATCTATCTCTATCTCTATCTATCTATCTATCTGTCTATCTGTCTGTCTGTCTATCTGTCTATCACTTAAATCAGAATATATACAGATACAATGTATAAATAGATCATATAACNTCTATCTATCTATCTATCTGTCTATCTGTCTGTCTGTCTATCTGTCTATCACTTAAATCAGAATATATACAGATACAATGTATAAATAGATCATATAACTACATCTATAAATATCGGATTGCCCACCATCCCCAAATCGGAAAATTCCAAGCTGCATGGCCTCGTCAGGAGATCGAGAACGTGGACACGATGCTCGGCCAGATCCTGCGCACCGTCTCCAACTTGAATGCCCTGATCCCCAAGCTCGAGAAGCTTGGAACACCGGATGCCAACAAGTATCTTGTTGCAATTTCCGTGGCTGTTGGGGATTGAGGGAACGCTAGATATGTTGACTAAATAGGATCCTCTGCCAATACACATGCAGAACCTTCGGGGGGACAACCAATTATAGTCAACCGAGGTCAGCCAAAGATGTGCGTACCCGAACGTCGACCCTGATGACACTGCATGATGAGATTGCAGAGCTCAAGGCTCATTATGATGCCCACAAGACCTTAACGTTCCATGGCAAAATTCCCTTCCACCAGCCGTCCACACACATGAGTTTAGATAAGTTTCTTTATGTTTCCTTCTTGATTGAAGTGGCAACCAATGTTTTTCTTCCAAGGCCAGAGGAAACAAAGAAGCTCCAGGACCATTTCAAGAAGGTTGAAGCCGAGTTAATCCCTCAGCAAAACTCAGCACTCTGACACGCTGATTCCATCACCAATCCCGGCCTTCAAAAACTGCAGTAGAGTGGTCTTGCTCGTCCCACAGCCTCAGGTGTTCGAAAGCTGTGATGGAACAGAACAAGCTGAAAAAGCTATCTTCTCAGAACCAGCTGACATGATAATTTTGCAACTCCATACCCTTTCGGTTGTAGACCGGCACTCACTGGAATGTTTCTTTCAAAATCCCCTTATACAAACATCCCTTTATCATTGACACAAATTCTCATGAGGACGACCTTGAAACCAGAGAAGAAGCCGGCAACGAAAGCCAAGTCCAAGTCCAAGCCCAGAGGGGCTGGGAAAGCTGGTGAGGGCTCGGGTGTGGGTGAAGATTCTGAAGATGAGCATTCGCCCCCGCCCCCGCAAGTTGTTCCCCGCAGGCCAAAGGCCAAGGCAAAGTCTGGAGCTGGTAGCAAGAAGAAGTGATCCCAACCATTTTCTTTTGACAAATTTCAAGAAAACAGAAGGTATGTATTATATTGAGATAATGCTTGAAGGGAGCTTGCTGCCAAAAATTTCATGGTTCATACTTATGGTCGCTGCACGAAGGCTGCAGCTGTGAAATCTGGGGTTTGATCTGTAAGATCAAGGGTTCAAATACGATGTGTCCCATGTCCCCATGCAAGTGCTTAGATCTTGCGATTGCGTGGGCCGGTGGAAAAAAATCCAATGGCTTCAAGGGATCCCAGTGAACAATTCTTCCAAGCTTCACCATATCCTTATAATCTGAGAGCCCCTACTTAGCCAGTCTCCAGTAGACCCCTCGCAGGTCGCCGGGCTTCATCGAAGAAACCTGTGAAGACAGGTCCAGCGGCAAGGGCGCTTGCGAATGCTGCTGCCAATGGGGTGGGGCCTTTCCAAATCATAGCATCGGTTTCTAAAGTTTCTGGGATTTATATAGAGCGTTTTTGTATAGAAAACCCATGCAGTTCAAATTGTTTATAAGAAAACTTCTGGGCCCATTCCCTGACAGGTTCCTGAAAGATGGGTCTGCGCTATTGCCAAGGGCTTCTGGGATGAGTGCGAAGATGTTGATGGTGAAATACCCTTGCAAAGTTCTGGCCTACTGCAATCTCTTAGCCGTGCATCAAAGACAAAACATGAGTTTCGGAGCCGGGCAGTCTATGAGCAACATGGGTTAAAAATCAAGATCCCAATCACACCTCTGAATGTGGGCATGGACAAACCATTACCGTTTCTGAAACCTTCGGAAGTGGTACAGGTCATGGCCAAACACGGCAAGATCAAAAACTGTTTGTTGGGTGGTGGGTCGTTGGACGAGTTACCTATTTTCTGGCAACGCTATCAACGACTGTATCCACAACATCCAGTCTTCAGAGATGGAAAAGATTTGGCAAAATGTTTGCCGATATGCCTCCATGCCGATGAAGGGCGCTGTGTCGGGAAAAGGGACCAGGCTTTCCCACAAAGAACTACTCTCTTCTGACACACAGGGATTGAACTACATGGGAAAGACCTATAGCACTCGATTTTTGGTTGCAACTATGTGCAGCCTACACTACCGGAAGAAGCAAAAACATGGCCACCGTCTCACAAAGCTCTTAGATGCCATCACAGATGACCTGCTGCATTGGTACAACCATGGGGTTCCAGTGTCAGTAGAAGGTAAGGAAACAATTCAACTTTATGCAGTACCTCTTGGATTTAAAGGTGATTGGCCGATGTTAGCCAAAATGGGCAACCTGAAGCACCACTTCGGTAAGAAGGGCAAGCCTACTGCTGATTCCGCCATTTGCCATTTGTGCCGAGCTGGAGCCACTGACATACCCTACGAAGAGTATGATGTTAATGCTGCATGGTATGATTCTTACCTTGAAACGAGGCCATGGTCTCGCCCACCTCCTTTTTCAAGATTACCTTTACTCCCGGAAGAGGAGCTATTCTTTCAGTTCGATGTCTTTCATGTGATGCACAAGGGCATCGTTGCTGAGTTTGTGGGCTCAGCCATNAAGATTACCTTTACTCCCGGAAGAGGAGCTATTCTTTCAGTTCGATGTCTTTCATGTGATGCACAAGGGCATCGTTGCTGAGTTTGTGGGCTCAGCCATCGCTTCTAGATTTCATTTTATCAGCATGTATGTTTATATATATATATATATTTAATAAAATATAAAATATATATGTAAAATCTAAGGATGTATACATTATATATACTATATATATATATATACACATGTACATGTTTTATTTTGTTCTATGTGTTTGCCCTAAATATTCCGTGTGCCAATGGTTGGACTGCTACACCTGCATAGGCATTGTGCCCATCTTGAGCCACAGGTCACCTTGTTGGACAAGGGTTGCTTTGGCGATGGCGATGTAGCGACCCGCTTGGAGAGGATATATGATGAACTATCCTGCTTTTGTAAAGGAGAGGGGCTTCCCCTGCACATGACAGGGCTCACGCGCCACCTTCTGAGTTTTTCCAAAGATGCCNAGGATATATGATGAACTATCCTGCTTTTGTAAAGGAGAGGGGCTTCCCCTGCACATGACAGGGCTCACGCGCCACCTTCTGAGTTTTTCCAAAGATGCCGACTACCCATGTGGGAATCTTTGCTCTAACATTTTTTGGTGCTTCAGAATGTAATATGTTTTACCTTTTACCCCGGTCTCCCCTCCAAACTAAATTGGCGTGAAAAAACATCCTTCATTCCTATATATTCCTATAGTCCCTGCTGCCTCAGGACATGGTTCAAGGGAGCTGACACCTACTCAGTCGCGAAGTGGGTGGAGCACAAGTTCAGGGATCTGGATGCACCTTCTTGGGATGAATTCCGCCGAAGCATTTACGAGACGGCGAAACATGCAAATGATTTTCTGGGCAAGCTGTATCGGAATGGTTTGTGGCTACAACCTCTTGTTGTTGGTCCAGTTATCCGGAGTGGGATGGGCTTCCTACAAGAGTACCGGGTATGTGCCCAATTTGCTTATGAGGACAACAAATGTCGCTACAAAATCCCTCCAAAATACCATGCCTTCTGTCACATCACCCACACGTTGATTGAGCAGCTGGGTAAGGTGGGGTCGCGAGAGCTAGAGTCAAACTTGCCTTGCGTGATCTCACCGCTGGCATGGAACTGCCAGTTGGATGAGGACTTTGTTGGGCAGATAAGTGCCCTTTCGAGAACCAGCAATTTGAATGGGGCCCATGAGAGGGTCATGAACCTTTACCTTTTGAACCTCCCTAAGTATTGGTGATCGCTCCGCGGTAAAAAAGTGGAACCCGCATGGTGTTTCCTGAGGTCGAGCATTCAGAAGTCCTTACATCAACATGTTTCAACCATTACAATCCCTGATGTATGTTTTCACTGGTGCCACAGGAGGGCAAAAATTGCCACTATTTCATCAGTGGCAGAAATTTCTGCAACTTTGGCCAGTTGCCTGTTTTTTTTGTCACTAGGTTTCTCAGGTAGTACGTTGTCAATCTTATGAGTTAGCACCACACCCGATATAACTCGGATCCGTATTTGCATGCCAATGTGGACTGTGTAGGCCACATTTTTGGGAAACTGCAGGGTGTCACCATGTGTCAGCTTCAGTATCACTGATGTTTCAGTGGAACTGTTACAGGCAGCGTGTTCGTGCCCTTTTAGGATGTAAATATCACAAGATATCACCTCTTAGTTGGTGGTTGAATTGGGAGTTGACTTCCTCCGCAAGCTGGTGTCTACAGTTTAACCACAACCTTTCACAGTAATGGTTATGGTTTGGGTAGCTTTCTAGCAGCAACCTTCCCTTTCCTCCTTGGCTGTATTTGGAGCCAAGGATGCAAAGCGATTGGCTGCACACAAGCAGACGCGCCTGTGCAAGTTCTTTGCCATTGGCGCGTGCACCAAAGGCACTGCTTGCCCCTTTGCGCATGGCACGAACCATTTGCGTGCCTTGATCGGAAACTTAGAGATCTCACAGAGATTTCTCATGGCTGGAGTGCAGGAAACTACCCGCTGGACCATTAAAACATATTCTGTCGTCAAATATCACATTTGATCACCATGAGGATTTATATATTAGGAACGATCACAGCCAAACGACAACTGAGTTTGGGACAGCTAGGTGGCTTCCCCAGGACATGAAAACCATAAGCCACAGTCTCAAACACCGCAAAAGAAGCAGCTTTGGAAGAAGTGTGTTCACAAACGAGAAGTTATATGATTATCTATCAGTATTATCTATTGAAACCTTATCTCAATATGAACTTCAATGTTCTGTGAGTTGAAGCCAAGATAACATGATTTGTATCATTTTCACATTTAAAATATATGCATATATATATATATGCTATTCAGGGAGGCTCATTGCCCATTCGAAATTTACCTTGTACCGTATGTTTATTGTCGATATAAAGGTAAATTCAACATAAAAATAGGCTCTAAGTATCCATTTCTGACAGTCAGAACAGGTTCAATTTGAAGCGTCCACTTTTCTTTCCGTGATGTGTCTTTGATCAACATATCAGACCCAAGACCAATGTTTTGGGCCATTCTTTGGTTTGTAGACCACGCCATTTCACAACCATTTGACGCCATTTCACCCCTGAATTGATCATGTGAATCTCATCAAACAGTGATTCCAAGCAAGAGACGCAGTGAGGGGGTTCCTGTGAATGGGCGTGTTGTGTTCATGGACTACACCCCCAGTATATAGATTTAAAAATCTGATATATATAATATTTAATTTATACATATTATATATATATATATTATATACATCCAGTTCAACATGGAACATGAGTTTCAACTTCGGCTTCGGGATTTTCCAACATGTTCCAGGACACAATCCCCACATGACAGCAGAAATCGCCATGGCAAAGAGGTGAGCAACCAGACTTCTCAAAGACACGACTCTGCCCTGACGCTTGAAGCGCAAGGCAGCAAGGCTGGTCAGGTAGAAAGATCATGCAGTATCTTCACATACATTAAGCATCCTTAAGGTTTCTGGTTAATTATGGCGTGTATCTGTATGTGCACATACATACATACATACATACATACATACATACATACATACATACATACATACATACATACATACATACATATACATATACATATACATATACATATATATATATATACAAATTCAATTAAACATGGAAAAACAACCAACAATCATGGATAAATAATGGATAATGGGTATCTACGCTCTGTGGAAGCCATGGTTCATTTATAGATGAAAAAAATGATGATTGATTTACCTATATTCATGGTGGTTTTCCATAGCTACCTTCAATATCCAGAGAGTATGGCTCTTGTATGATATAACTCGTGTCATTGTTTTTGCAAACTTACAGCACGTTTCACACTTTCAGGTGTAGTTGTGTCCAAATGGAATTTGGCTAATGATAAGCTAGGGCCATAAGAAGCCCAAACAGTGTTGCTCGGCCAAGGTAGTTTTTCGAGTCACTGTTGTCAGCTTTGCATTTGCTCTTCAAACACTTTTGAGATCTTTTGAGGATAAGACAAATTTGAACACCCAAAAAAATGAGATGGAATAAGAACACCATACATCACATCGCTTAATCAAGCGTTCACATAATCTATGAGGCTCTGCTGGGTTTCATGTTGTTTTTTTTCAGACACGGGCCCTTGATCAGACGCGGATCCCACTTTGAGTTCACCATTGGTGTCGGTCCTCTATGACTCTGGAAACCGCATTCCTCAGTTTTGTTATTTTACTGGGATTATTTCATACTAAGACCCATCATAGCGCCTGTATTTTCGGGGCGATGTTGAACATGTTCCTTCTTACCCCCAATCCCCTTCTTTTCCGCACGATGTTCCAATCCTCTCCTGTATAAAAACCATTAAAAACCCTATAGAACCCAGAAACCCAGTTTCCTCATGATTTTCTCATACAACTGGTACCTGATTGGCAAAAAAAATTGGCCGCTGCTACAAAGGAGTTCATGGAGCTGGGTCATTGCGCCCAAGGAGATCATTGCATCTTGGAATAGGATCTGGCTCAAGGGGAAGCCCATCACATACTGTGGGGATTTGCAGGGATTTACAATACAAGTGGGAAAAGTGGGCATGTAAATTTGGAAACATTGTGATATCGTGGGGATATGCCAACAATCTCACAAATGAGCCGGTCACTTAACAAATGGTAGGGACTTAAGCAAGACGCAATTGGGGTATTTACCAAAATTACTAGCAAGAATGAGGATACATAGAATATACGGGTTCAAGAGCATCAAACCCAAATGATCACGGATACTGTTGTACAGTCACATTGACATAATCACTAAGAAAAAATGTGGTGTAACAAATCGGACCAACTGGGATATAATATCTTCTGGCAATTTTTCTGATAGCTATGGACAGTCATAATTCTCATCCCGGTGTGCTCTTTTTCTCTTCATTCAAGCCTACCTAGATGATCCCTTCTATGAGCAGTGGCTGCGATCTAGCGATGTTGCTTCCAGATAAGTTTGGGGATGATACTACCCAATATTAATAATTGGGGATGATCAGACTCTGTGAGATGACAATCCTGAACTTAACCGGAAAGGGACGAAGTTGCGGGTTTCGAACACTGCTCAATTCTCATTTGACTGTTTGTTTTCAGGCTGGTCAAGACCACCAACCAGAAGGGAGTAATAGCCCTATAGTACATATATATATATATATTTATATTAGATATATATAATCCAGTGACATGTTCAAGTCCGCACTTTTAAAGGGTTATTCATGGCCTTTCTTCGGGTTGTGAGCCAGTCGGTAGCTGGGATGCGATCAGTCAGCCATCTTAATCACAATGGCCCAAAATGGACGGTTGAACGCTTAAAGTCACCAAATTTGTGGACAAAAAGGGGGTGCCCTTCAGACATTTAACATATAACCTAGCTCTGGTGCAGATGGCCCATTTATCTCGATGTTTTACCTTTTTTGTTCATTGGTGGTCGTCCAGAGCAACGAATTTCAGAGGCTACCTCGTGACCATGGGGCTGAAAAGTCTCACCGTCAAGCATGGATCTAATGTAGTCGTTTCATTGTGTGTATGATAAATTCTGATTTGATCATTTAAGAATGGCGATATCGGCCGACAAATATACCCGTTGATCTTTAGAAGCAAAGCCAAACCATTAGTATACCCATAAATCACCATAAATCATCTATAAATGGGTTATTTTCCGTGGGTCATGTTGTTATTACGTGGAGTTATGCACACAGACGACGGTTGAATTTAACTTATAAGCCATCAGATGGGAGTCTTGATCCAGTGGCACCGGTTGGTGAAATGATTCCTATGGGTTGGAGATGTTTGGGATATTTGGATAATGTGGGTAAAACAATAATAAACCACCCATTTGGGAATGGTGAACATACCACCTATTTATGGTGAATTTGGGGATGGTTTATGGCTTTGTTTTACCAACATTATATTTGGTGCCCAGAATGCGATCATTTAAGAATCATGTTTATATATGATGATCATTCTAAAGTGATGTTCGCATCGTCCAGATGACATTTTCCAAATATCGCTTTTCCACGACACGTACGCGGAGAGTGGGATCCTGGTGGCTGGTGAAATTTACAACACGACCATGGATCAAGACAGATTGATTCAATTCATCCCTAGATTTCCCTTCAACATGTTGAGTAATTGGGCCTTAACTTTAGGGCGTTTGATCGCCGCAATTCTAGTAATTTGATTGCATGGCCAAAACTTAGCAGAACCAATACCCTCTGGTAAATTAACACAACTATGGAAAATCACCATTTTAATGGGTAAATCAACTATAAATGGCCATTTTCAATAGCTATTTTGACATAACCAGAGGGTATGCCTGTGGGTGCTTGGAGATGATCCAACCGACCGCGCCTTGGTCCATTGATCCAGCTACACTTCAGGCCTAAGAATCCAGTGGTTAAGAGGTGGCCAAAGAGCTAGGGGTATGCATATGTCATATTCCCAACAAACCGGGGAGCCAAGGAGCTACTGAGAGTTTTCCCCATCACATGATAGTATGATATAGTATTTATCATCCAACTTTTGGTAGGAATCCCCAACTCTGTGTCAATTCAGTCGCTTAAATCTCCATGTTGTTGCTTTGCAATGCACACGTTTCATTCTTCCACATTTACCTATAACCTGAGTTCTCAGATAACAACAATAATCCCATCCAGAAGACAAAAAGTCACCAGTCGACTCCGTCGACCAACGGGCACCCCACCAGGCAAGTTCGCGCACGGCAAGCACGAACTTCGCCCGGGATCCTCCGCGAAGAGTCGGCTCAATGGTCGCAAAGGTAAGGTGCAACCGCAGGAGCGCCACCAAGGGGGTGGTGCCCGGTTAGGGCCCTAGGTTCACTCGGTGAACTGTATGAATTGTTTTAACATGTTGTGGCATATCATCGGGAGGTGATGATAGGTGGGTTTGTAGATCAACTTGCAATGGGGGGGCACCGCCTGGTGGCCACTGGAAAAAGTAATTTGGTTGCCACCAAACATAACATAGGGGTTTCCTCAGAAATGTTCCTTTACACCAATTGTGGAAAGGTGCGGTTGATGGAATTTGTAGCATATACACATAATTTGTGGTGTGTATATGTGTGTTTTTTCTTTGTTGTTTATATCTATATATTTATAAAACTATATCATAATAATTATTTGTGCATGTATATTGCATATATTTTGGGTGTGTTTATTCTTTCTGGTCCCAACGTGGATAGAACAGATGATCTGAAAAGGTTGATTCTTCCTCAGGTTAATATTTTTTCCTCAGCAATGTGGCAAATGTTCAAACTCTTGACCCCAATACATATGAATTGAAGCAGTAAGTAGACCGCAAGGTTTGGATGGTTGCTTGATGGATATTTGTACAGTGGCAATGCTCATCGATTTCTAAAGGGTGGCCCCCCCTAGATAGCAAAGTTGATTCATAACTCCAATCACTATGGTATGGGGCACTTGTACCATTTTGTACCCATAGTTCATGGGGCTTATAGACCAACTTATAACTGTGGGCGGTGTTCTACCTCGAATCCCAGTTGAGTGTGCACGCTGAGGCCATTGGGTCTCATGTTCGAGTTAGAGCTGTCAAGATTGGTCGCTTGAGGTCAACGATGGTTGTCATTTCTACTGCCCACTAGCCTTGTATTTGCTCACCATCCACACATGATGGACGGTGCTGCTTCAGGGCTTAAATCATGCTTCACATCATATGTTTTGTATTTTGTTGTTGGGTTACAATGTACGTGCGCAACGTGGTAAGTGGGATGATCCTCCAAGTAAGGGCTGCGCCTTTTCCACATGGCGCAGGAAGCCAAAGAGTCCAAGGAGTCTCGCGAATCTCGCACGTGGGGACTTCAGTCTGGCTATGAACAGGCAGCCTTAAAGCTCATCCTGAAATCTGCCCTGGCAGGCCGGCGAAATCCGCATGTAAAAGTCTATCCAGTGGTGAATGGAGGGAGCGATTTGGAGCCGTGAATTGAGTGTCCCAACCATATGAATCCATATGATAGCTAAAATCCCAGTGGAAAAACACACCCTTGCATGACAATTCTATGACATTCTGACCTGATTTGTTGTTTGCTTCGTTTCTTGAAATTCATGGTACTTGTAATTTGTGGTTGCCACTGAGTTGCCTGGGGCGTTCCACGGCCAACACCTGGCAGATACCGATCCCTCGCCAGGATCGGGCCGCGGCGTCGTGACGGGGAACGGCAATAAATGCGCAGCCCAGTGGGTGGAGTGGACAGAGGGCAAGGCAGACTGTTCCTTGGTCAAAGGATCATGATTTGCTCTGAGTTGCTGATGATTGGACACCTTGGATATACAAAAATGTTTGGAGATGTTTGGAGATATATGTGCCATATGCGAGTATATAGTAATTTTAGGAAAAAATTACGACCTCACGTCGCGGGGTCACTGGAATGATGATCAGTAAGGGGTCTATGACTGTCCCAAAGAGAACTTTGCTCAGGTTAGTGAATAACTTTCATTTAGCCAGAATAGTGGTACAGCCATGTACAGCCGGGTTATGTTGGGAATATGATTGAGATATTATTATTAACCGACAAAAGTGGTCATTTTTAGTAATGATTTCTGTCGTTCATATTATATAAATACCCCACAAGCGAAACCCCGGTGCAATATGTTGAATCTATTCATGACTTGGGTGCCCAGATGTGGGTAGTTGATATTAAAGGAAGGGATTATATAAACCTCCTTCAGAAGTGTTCGATCACTCGCGAGAGGGTAATTGCATGTAATTACAGCATGTTCAGGTTCACACATATTTATGCGAAAATGGATTTGGAAGAATTAGAGGATGTTCTTCCCCACAGTCAATGACAGCTCGGCCAGGCTTCAAGTGATATCCCGTGGAACGGTAGGGAAAATCACCATGCTCAAGAATCGTAATTCATTTCTCGCATAGTATAGGCAATTTTCCAGTTCGCAACGTGAAATTTCCGGAGGATGCAAATTCTTTGAAACTACGTGTGCCTGCCGAATCGGAAAATCTTTCCTACCAACGCACACAACAGGTTGGAGACATCTCTCACATTCCACGACTGTTCAGATAATGACCCCAACAAACAAACGTATTCTTGTTAATGTTCACTTCCCAAGACATACAGATTTTCCCAGTCATGACTTACACTTCATCAGCATATAATAGCTATTGCCATGGCTGCCCTTAAATCTCTAGTGACGTGGTCCAGCCTCGACCCGTCGAAGCTGTCCCAAACACGGCTCCACAGCTCCAGGTTGTGATCTCAACATTTGCACTTCCTTCAGTCGACAAACGACTTGCGGCTGGGCTGATACTCTGAGCAGATCTGTGTGGTAGCCATTGTTTGGGGCCCCACAGATCCCAACGTTGTTGGGGGTTTATAACATTCTACAAGCGTGGTATTCTACCCATAAAAGTACTGCCCCCCAGTTGCAAGTTGGTTTATAAACCCCATCAACTATGGATATATCTATCATAAACCCCATGTGAAATATGGTTCAATTGGATTTATGTGGGCCAACTTAGCCAACCATTGCGCACCACCTTGCATCAATAAACCTGACTGAACCCCATCATTCGTTTCCCAGAGGCTATATCCCATGGAATCCCCATTGGCGTTGGCTAACTCCCATGAATGAAATCACCATTGTTGGCTAAATCCCAAAAAGACATCCCACTCCCATGAAAATCCAGCGAAAATCCATGAAAATCCCATTGGAATCTCCTTGAAATCCCAGTGAAATCAACCTCCACTCACTGGGTTAATGGGACAATTTACAGAAAACACCTATATTTCATGGGAAAATCCATGGTTTCCTATAGATTTTCCCTTAAACCAATCCGATGATCCCAGGTGAGGGAGTGGAAACCTCCTCCGCCCAGTTCAGCCGTTGCTCCTCGGCCACCTCCGACGGCTCCATCGTCGGAGATCCACTGAGCGCCTCGGTGATCCTGGAGAGTTGGACCATGGAATGATGTTATCAGATTTACCCTCTGGTATACTAACATAGACCCTGAGAATAGCTATTTTTAGAGGAAACTAATCTTCCAATCCCTATCTGCCAGGGTCTATGTTAATTTTCCAGATGGTAAGTAGAAATCATGTTCAATTTAGTGAGGGAGAGTATATCCAAAATGATCATTTAAGTAGAAACCATGTAAGTAGAAATCATGCTGATCCATGTGATGAAAACTGTTGTGGAAATGATGGGAGATGATGGAAAAAATGATGAACACATGACGAAACATGACGACATGTGATGAACTTTGATGGACAAATGATGGATGCATGATGATGAATGATGGGAAAATGATGGAAACATTGGTGAAACATGGTGGAAAGATGAGGGAAACATGTGGATTTCGTGATGAACAATGATGAAACATATTACTACACAAATCATATTGAACATGATTTGGGGAAAGAAATGATCGAACGTAGATTTTTATATAATTCGGTAAAGGGTTGATTTTAGTAACACATGCGCAAATTTCACCATGAGTTAATAGAAGAAATTTCCCAGTACCACCCTGGATTTCACATGATTTCATTGAATTTGAAGTGGCAACCTCAGTTGCGACCCGCACCAGCACTGGTGAATCTTGGAACAGGATATTGGAAACTATCAAGAGCCGGGCTTTTGAAAGGTAAAAGGAGTTAATTTAGGACGTGGTCACAATGGAGCCCGTTGTGTGATTTGTCCATTTGTCCGGATGGATTCTGGCAGAAGACTTTCCAATGACCAAACGGGAAAGGTCTACGGATTGGATTCTGGGGTTTGGAGTGTGGGGACGCTGAATCCAAACTGCGAACAGCTAACTTTGGAACTGGATATCGATGTTCTTTCTGTGTGGACTTTTATTCTGTGGCATGTTGAGTCAGCAGTTTGCCATATGGTCCCCTTATACTTCTTAAGGCAGCAGCCAATCTTGCCCCAGAGGAATGATGGATCCATTTAACATAATTTAACTATTTGACGTGGCATTGCGGCTTTGTTTACAACAGGATTTTCAGATGTTATCGGCCATCCCGAATCATGTGGTAAACCCAGCAATGAACTATCTCGAGCTGCGAGCTTACAAGTTTTTAGTAGAAATCGATAGAGATGCGGCAGCTATGAGCCATCTGAACCATGCCAAATGGGAGGTTTCCAGGTACTTTTTTTCAGACCAGGTGGCTTTCATCATGTTTCATGTTTTTCAGCCGCCTTCAGAGATGATCCAAAAAAAGGATGGTGCGCTACATTGAAAATGGAGCCCCAAAACACGAAGAAGACGCCGATCGTACCCTCTGGTTATCAAACGGGGTACTGGAAAATCATGGAAAAATTGGAAAATCCAGCTAATGACCTAATGGAAAAAAAAGCAGCATTTAGTTTGGGGAGTTTCCATTGCCATGATTGGCACAATAGATCTTAATTCAAGGTTTTTTTTTACGACATAGCTATTGAATGATATGGTCCCCAGGGACGGCACTGGATTTGTTGACGACATCTTCGGATTCCTGGATTGGTCAGGAAAGCAGTGATTTGATGCTCACTAGCACGTGCTGTGCTTATTTCGACCATAGGAATCATAGCCTGATAAAACATGTTTGGGCCAATCCATCAGCTGTCCCATTCTATAATACGTACATTAGATACCGTATTTACATTATTATATACATACAAATAGGTCTCAATGAGCCTGTACTGGTACCACCTTGTTAAAACCACGCGATATCCCAGCGACAATCAGCCCAAATTGATGGACGAATGATGATGAATAAGTTAGTGTCAATTATTCATAATCATCCAACAATTCACAATATGATATAATATATAATATTGATGAATACAATGAACAATGAACAATAATAATGTTTGGCCAATAATTCTCCTGTTCTGCTGGTCAGGTCCCATGGTTGATGTCTCTTATTTTGAGGCACTGCCATTCAAGTGGCCGAACCGACCACGAAAGAGATTGACTGGCAGGCTCGATAGCCTCCGGTTCTTGAATCCATTGTGGCAACAGAAATTTCATGAAATTTTCTGACAAAAAAAGTAAAAAAGGAATATATCGTAGATCAAGTGATTATTCATTGGAGGTGTTGCCAGATTGGATTGCCGAAGGCACCCACGCCTACAACTCCGCTGAGACATGGGAAGGTTTGCAAGTTTGCAACACATGTGTTTTTTCAATGGATGTTTGGTCATTTTGAGGCTCTGAAATGAGGATCCAATTTCTTGCTTGACCTTGGGGTTGTGTGCATACGCTCTGCATTACTTTTGTACTCATTGAGTCCTAAAAGGTTGGGTATGCGGCAATTCGCTGCACCATTTTGGTGCTGGCAGCCTAAGAAGACTGTACCGTAGGCTGGTAGCCCTTGCTGATTAATATTTCCTTCGTTGGTGTTGGAACCACGCAATATGTATGTTATTGATGTAATTAGGCACTGGGCGTTTTAGCGTCTTGTGTTCGTGACCTGAACACATGACCCCTGTTGTTTGAAATGATGTGGCATGATGTAGCTTTATGGGGCTTGATGGTGATGTTTCGAACTTGGAAACCATTGTGGCCTTCTATTGACCAACCAGTTTAGCTATATATTCTTGTATGATCTTATATGATTCTAGCTGGCAGGCCATGATTTTCGGACAAGGCTTGGGGGGTGGTTCTTGCAACTTACTTCGCACACAAACAGTTTGCAGGTGCGGGTGAGGAACACCTTCATTGAAATTGAGGATGAGACAATTCAGGCGGAACTGGGTGGGGATTGCCCTCTACTGCGTTTAGCTTTGCGAAAACCATGTCTTGCAAAGAGTCTCGTTGTACCATTGGGGTACTTTGAATCCATCATTCCATAGTTTTTCCATTCATGAAATACACTTCCTGGGATAGCATAGACTTGCTTGGTTGCTTCAAAGTGCTTGCGTTTAGGGGGGTATAGCGTTTACAACGGTTCCTGGTATGTTGCCCTCTGGTAATTTAAGATAATTACAGCACCTCTTATTACCATGCGTCATTTATAGATGATTTACCTACAGCAAAAGCCCTGATGTTCCATGTTTTTTTCGACTACCAGGGGGTATATTTACAGTAAGTGGGCCAGCACGACTATGTTAATCCTGTAGTAAGTATGTCCAGTCCAGATCTGCTGTCAGTTGGTCAATCCAGTCAGCTAGCAGTCCGTTCATTGATTGATGAGCAGATCTACCAACAGAACATTGTGATCGTACCGACAGAATTGGGTTGTTTAACATGGTTTAACCAGCAAGGACTTGTGCTACGGTGTTAATATGGGATGCAATTAATTGGGATATAACAACGCTGGAGAAACTAATGGACCTCTTTGCAACGACACTGGAATGATGCTTTGGATTCGGAATACGATCCCAAGATGGTCCGTGGATGCCATTGGTTTTCCACAGGAAACCCGGAGCAGTGTCATCAAACATGGGTTTGTCTGAAAAAATGGGGATATCCCCAAATGGCCATTTTAATAGGGAAAATGATGATAATCCATAGGTATTGGGTGTATCCCATTTTCAGACTAACCCAGGTGGCATTCTGGAAATCCACTGAACTCAAGGATTTCCCATTCAAACCTCCATTTACCCTCTGGTAAACTAGCATAGCTATGGAAAATCACCATGTTTAATGGGAAAATCCACTATTTCTATGGCCATTTTCAATAGCAAACTGTTAGTTCACCAGAGGGTATATCCATTTATTCCATGTTTGATGACACTGCGTAACCATTGGTAACCAGTTACTTTAAGGGGATCCAGTAGTCACCATCCTCTCACAAGATCCCGTTCTCAACCAGTATTTCAACAGTATTTCAACGTACTCGATGGAGACCAAACTCCATGGACTTCCGGGATTTTCCATTAGAACCCACCATTTATAGATTATCAGATACTTTGTTTGCCCCTTAAACACAAGGAATTCCCACTTAAATCATCTTAAATCCATCATTTACAGAGGATTTTTCCCAGCCCAAAATCCATCAGGAAGGATGCCCAATCCGCAAAAGTCGTTCGATGCCATCGCTCCTTTGAAGATGCGACCTTCGGCTGATGTGGCGTCTGGATGGTGGTGTAAGATCAACTGCCTATGGGGATAACCTCTGGTAGGTTTAAGGGAAAATCTGAACACCGGAAACCATGGTTTTCCCCATGAAATATAGGGGTTTATAGAATTTTACTGGATACCCTCTGGTAAACTAACAGTTTGCTATTGAACATGGCCATAGAAAGTTCGTGGAAATTCCCATGAAAAATAAGGTGATGTTCCATAGTTATGTAAACGTTGACCAGAGGGTATGAAAAGCGAATGTGGATTTCAACATGTCAAGGGATCCATGTACCAGAAAATACGACTGAGATTCTCAGGGTGGTAATCTGGGCTAAACCTGTAGAATATAGTGGGAATAAAACGGGATAATCATAGTTGACTTGTTATGTCTTTTTGAAGAGATTATTGGGGGATATTGGGGGTATCATTGCATAAGCAATCTGATATGATATCCGCGTAGGTCTCAAACGGGGTATACCTCAAGAATAACATGTTTAAATGCAATTGTATGGTAAACTAGTGGGTTTTGAGCTGCACGTTTTGAGACAAGAATAGGCAGGAAGAGATCCCATGAAATGTTCATCCCCGCCTCTATGGTCCTGTGTCGGCGAAGTGAATGAAGCGCGTTTAAGGATGTGCATGATACTTGCTGTGCACATGCACTGGTACTTGTACACATTTTGTCATTACACGGACTGTATATGATATATTCTATTTATATACAATATAATATAGCACAATATAATATAATATAATATGATATGATATAGTAATACAATATAATATAACATAATATAATGTAATATAATATAACATAATATAATAGGATATGATATAATATAATATAGCATAATATAATATAGTACACATGTATATAAGATATGTACACACACATTTTTATACATATATATGTATACAAATATAATTAGTAGTACATCACCCTACACTAGGCCCTACGCTACTGTCTCCAAACGTTCTCGGCGATTTGGACTGCCTCCAAATCCAACATCTTTTCATCAGGACTCGTCCTTTCTATTTGCTGCGGCCGCTGCCTAAAACGCAAATGACTTGCCATGGCTGGGCAGCACTGGTCGCACCGGGCAACCGCCTAAAGTCATTGTACAGGGGCTCGCTTGGTCGCCATCAAGAGCGAGCCAGTTCTGTGGAGTTGCGGGAGTGCAACTGGGGCATGGTTCCTCATGGTTCCTCCGGTGCCGGAACGAGATGAAAAAGAGATGCAAACAGATACAATGTATGATTGCAATGTAACATTATAACCAAGGTTACAATATGTCTAGAACCACGGTCACATTATACTCATGATCATGACTAAGGTATGCTGATGCTTATAACCCCAATGATTGATTTGTGCTTAGCAATTCGAACCATTTTAGTATACCCCAGTCATGGTTTTGTTAAAAATTACTTTGACTTTCCAGGTGCTGATCATGGAGCTATGCTCAACCAGCCGCGAGGGAGTTATGTTGGTTTCAAGCCTTTAGAAGCTCAAAGTCCCATCAACTTACTGGTGCTCAGTAGAGAATGGGGAAGGATCCATAAGAACTACCATGAGAACTATCAACAATCATCCATCCCATTCCCCCATTCCCTACTAAGCACCAGTAAGTCAGGGTGTTTGCAAGAACCAATCAATTCAATCAATTGAAAATCATATCTTTGAGGTACATGTCACTGTAGTCAGCATGGTAAAACTGTGGCCTCCGACAGTGCAAAGACCTGACATCAGCACGAAAGGCCAGTCTGTTTTGATGAAGTCCACGGTTTACAATGTTGACATTGAAATGATCGGGTTATATATCGGTTTTATATACTGTATCCATTAACATCGCATCTCATATGAATCCATGATGAATCGTCCAATTTTTCTCACCTGATGTTTATCATGTAATTTCGTGGCGTTTTTGTGCACGTGGTCCAAGCCAACCACGGCAGCCGGAGACCCCAGACGCTCCTGGGAAATTTTTATGTAGTGTTTTTGAATGTCGTCAAGACTAAGAAGGCGGGACACTTCCACAGGTCGCCTACATAGACCGCCCAGCAGTTGCTGCCGGATGGCGGATTCTTTCAGCCAGTCTCAGCAGCTTCCTCCACCGTCCAATCTTAAGTTCTTGACCATAAAAATCCACACCTGACGGTGGTGCACAATCCAGTTTACGGCATCATGTACAATTGAGCTGATGATAGTTTAAGCCATCTTAAGCCAAAGAAATTGCAAAAGCATGCATAAGCTAGCATGTTGCAACGGGGGCCTTGCCCTCTCGCAATCTAGCAGAATCTAACTTGGCAGATTCGGCAGTGGAGAATCCACTTTAATTTTTTCACAGATGATGTTCGAACATTTTCCCACTTAACCTGAGGATTCTCCACCGCCAGCCAGGTTGGATTAGCAAGTTGGAACCATCCACATGTGTTCACCGTCAGCTTACAGCGGGGATTTTCGACTCAGCGCGCCGTAAGTTTGAAGGCGCTGCGAGCATTGCATGAATTTAACTCCGTGATAGTTTGTCAAATGAAACATGCTTGACCATTCAAGGATGCCTACAGGGCCGGAACATGAGGAATCTCTACTTCAGTTGCTTATGTCATAACATGTCATAACATGTCATAATACGCATAAGAAATGCATAAGGTATAGTGTGTATGGTAGTGTCAAGTGCCATTTTTTCAGGTTCTCTCGCGGCTTGCGATTTTGCTGTTGCCGTGAGGCGTGAATTTCTGGTGCGCGAATGGTGCATGTTTCAAAGAAATCAGCCGCAGTCCTGGGAGTTGAGCAAGCGCAGTGGGGAGCATCGTGAAGCTGCAAAGTTCGGTTGGCTTTTTCTGAAGGGACGATTTTATCCAGTAGATGATCTATACTTTCGTATCGCTTAATGGCTTAATAGTTAATTGTTTCCTCAGTTCTCTATATATATATATATACCTTTACCGACTGAACCCTTTAAAAAAAACGGGTTGAAACAAATACATCGGGTTTCATTTCTGACCCTTTAAAAATAACGGGTTGAATATGAAAACATCGGGTTTTCCTAGATACCTTTATTTTCATGGATATTCATATGCAATCCTGGTCCACGCC